>JALPVH010000269.1:0-80156 GCA_023242295.1 Diaporthe ilicicola
AATTCTTTTATAAAAAAACCGATTATTATTAAAAAATATTTAATTAAAAATAAAGCTTATATAATACTTTTAAATATTTTAAAAAGGTTTTTTATAATATATAAAGTTTATTTTAATTACTTTTTAAAGTAATTTACTTTTAAAAAATAAAAATATTTTTAAAAATATTATATAAGCTTTATATAAAAATATATTACTTATTATTTATAAGTTAAATATTATTTTTATTAAAAGTAATACCTTAATATATAAGGTATATATAATATAAAAGTAGCTAATAAAATTTATATCGGTATATAGTATTACGCTTTTTAATTAGCTGCTATATAGCTCGAACTTTAACTTAATTAAAAATTTATAAAAAAAATTAAAAAAAAAATATTTTTAAAAAAAACTTTAAATTAATTATTATTAAAACTTTAATAGCTATAAAGAATAAATTTATATAAATAGTAATTAATTATTAAAAAAAGATTAAAAAAAGGGTAATATAAAATTTAGTTAAATTAATATATAAGTAAATAATAACGGTTATTATTATTAAGGGCTAATATATTAAATATTAAATATATTATAAGAAAAAGCGTTTAATTTTAAATTAATTAATATACTTTACTACTAATAAAAAAATTATATAGTATAGCCCTAAACGTTAAAAAGTATAAGTATTATAGTATAGAAATAGGATCTTAGGTATAGCGGAACTTTTATCTACCTACTATAGGTATCTACTATAGGTATGCGCACCCCAGGTAGAAACACGCTAGCATTCCAGCCAGTGGCGCACGGGCCAGATGGGTGTTTATCGATAGCTGAAGCCTCAACCCAGCTTTCTACAGGTTGCCCCATTGCAATCGATTCAAACCTCAACCGCAATCAAATCGAATTTCCTTCCTCGCCTTCACCTTTCCGCATCCTTGCCAATCACGACACACGCGATCGTATCGTGTCGCCTCCTTTTCTTGCGACAGCTGAGGTTTAATTTCCTTACCCATTCATTTCTCCCCTTCCCACAGCCACTCGGTTAAGCTTGACATTCCCTTCCCTTATCTTTGTTGGTAATACACCAAACATTCACTCACAATGACCGAGCCTGAGAACTTCGAAGACGATCTCTTCGACGATCTGTACGCATTGACTGGCCGATACCTCTGCCGTGTGTCATCGCTAAAATCCTACATAGCTACAACGACGAAGCGCCCGCACCGACCGTTGCCGCCCCAGAGCCTGTTGCTGCGAAAGCTGAACCTACTCCTGCCCCGATCAAGCACGAGGACGGCCAGAGCGGCGGCCAGCATGGCGCCGACCCAGGTCCTGGCGAGGATTCACACATGAACGGCGCCGAGGAATACGAGGAGGACGATGATGATGTCGACTTCAATCTTGGCAACGGCGACAACCACGCTCCTGACACTCCATCGTACAGCCACGCGCCAGCGGCACCCACGCACAAGAATCCTAATGCCAAAGAGGACGGGTAAGTCTGATTTCTATTTCCTTTCCTATCACCAATACATTCTGCGCTTGTGTAATGGTCCCACCACCCCGTCTGTCATGGTGGCGCTGCGACCGCGATGAACAAGTCATTGGGGACACTGCTTCGAAACCACTAGGCTGTGGCTGCCATGAAGCATAGGAAGCGGAAGGAGCCCGGCCACTAGGACAAAATCTGCAGAAGGAAGAGTATCATTCCGGATCAGACGTACGTCACCGTGGTCAAGTTTGCGGAGGTTGCTACAAACTCGTCATTCATGAGGCGATGGACTCGTCGCGGCGTGGTTCAGCTTGGAATGGCCGGGTACACAGTATGGGATGACCTGGAGCTGCTGGTTTCGATTGCGGCGTTTTCACTCTAGGTGCCTCGGGGGCCGAGGCGGGCGCATAGGCGCTCCGCACCACGCAGGCATTACAAAGTACTTCACCATTCAACCAACAGAAAGACAAGGTCAATGGCGCAGTAAAGGCATGCAGGCAGCCGAAGCATCAAAGGACAGGAGTCAAGGCAGGGCCCACACTACCTGAGAGACAGCCGAAAAGCGCAACCGATGCGATAGATCAGATCATGGGCACCAGTTGCCATGATCTCTTGGGAGCTTCAAATAGCCCACGGAGAATTTCTGTGGGCAGGGAAGACATGGACGTTCCTCCCTCTTCTCCCAGGACTTGTAAAGAGATTTGGAAGCGGATAGCGCTCGAGCCAGTACCTAGCTTGACGATAGCAAGAGAGAGACAGAGAGACAGTCCGAACAAAGATCGCAAGAAGATTTCGACAATCTTTGCTGCTCCTGGCTTCCAATCATTCTGCGCTGCTGCCCTCTTTTCTCACCTGGACGTGAGGACTCTGGGCTGTACCCTACCAACCAGCAAGCAAGCAAAAAGCAGCCCGCCACTGAGCAGCGAACTCAACATCTGATCATCGCTCCACCTACTCAACAACCAGGGAGCAATCATGACGACGGAGTTCCTAGACTCAGCGGTGAACGGACAGGGCTACTTGTCGCTAGAAGTTGAGGACGGCGATGACGACACCTTTGATGATGACTACTCGAGCAACTGCCTTGCAGGCCTGGCCATGATATCGGACCGCACCGGTCCAGTAGAAGATGAGGTGTGCCAAAGGTGTTGGGAGTCCAGAAACGGCCACGGGAGCCAATGCAGCAAGCCGAACTCACATCACTGAAGCGTCAATACAATGAGGCTGTTTTTGTTTGCTGCTGGGGCAGAATACAGGGCAGCACTTCGCTTCCGTGAAGGCTGGCCGCAGAACAGTCAACACTGGGGTCTCCATGCGCTCACAAGCACTTTCACACAATCTTGCAAGCTCGAGCCTAAGAGAACAAACATACTGACATGCGTATTCTGTAGAAAGATGTTTATTGGAGGGCTTAACTGGGAGACCACAGACGGTGAGCTTGCTGTACTCAAATAGTGACCAATGTTTGCTAATTCTTGCTTGCCAGAATCTCTCAGGGAGTATTTCTCCCAATTTGGCGAGGTCACCGAGTGCACCGTGATGAGAGATGGAGCTACGGGCCGGTCGCGAGGTTTTGGATTCCTCACCTTCAAGGATCCCAAGACGGTCAACGTCGTCATGGTCAAAGAGCACTACCTGGACGGAAAGATTGTGAGTTTCAGCCTGTTCCTCAAGGCTCGAGATTTATCGAGTACTGACGAGACGGAAACGGCGAAAGATCGACCCGAAGCGCGCCATTCCTCGGGATGAGCAGGAGAAGACGAGCAAGATCTTTGTTGGTGGTGTAAGCCAAGAGACGACGGATGCTGAGTTCAAGGACTACTTTGCCCAGTTCGGCCGCGTCGTCGACGCTACGCTCATGATGGACAAGGACACTGGGCGCCCCCGCGGCTTCGGCTTCGTCACTTTTGAGTCCGAGGCGGGTGTGGACGCTTGCCTTGCAACGGAGTTGGAGATCCATGGCAAGCCGATCGAAGTCAAGAAGGCGCAGCCCCGTGGCAACATGCGCGAGGAGGAGGAGGCCAAGGGCCGAGGCAACAACCGGTTCGGCAACCGAGGCCGGGGAGCAGGAAACAACTTCGACGACAACTCCTCGCAGGGAGGAGCAATGACCGGCAGTAACGGCGGCGGGGGTGCCGGCGGACCCAGCGGCTCGGCGATGGCACAGCAGTGGAGCCGCATGCAGCAGATGTTCCAGATGTGGCAGCAGCAGATGGCGATGAACCGCGGCATGGGCGGCATGAACCCCCAAGCAGCCATGATGCAGATGATGCAGATGCAGCAGATGCAGCAGCAGATGATGATGCAGGCGCAGCAGCAAGGCGGCGCCGGCGCGGGGCGTGGCAGCCCGATGGGCAACATGGGCAACATGGGCAACATGGGTGGTGGCCAGATGAACCCGGCCATGATGCAGCAGATGATGAACCAGATGGGAGGGCAGATGGGAGGGCAGATGGGCGGCCAGGGAGGCGCTCCAACTGGACCCCAGGGCGGCATGCAGCAGCAACAAGGCGGCCCCAACGGCCCCGGCGCAAACCAGAACCGGCCCGGATACAACGCGTACGAGCAGCAGATGTTTGAGCAGCAAAAGTACGACCAGCGCGGCAGCCGACAGGGCAGCAACACCAGCATCGGCCAGCAGGGCGGCTACGGCATGGGCGGCGGCGGGGCTCCGACGTCGTGGGAGGGCATGTACGACGACGTGCCCCAGCCCAATGTGCCCAACCAGATGGGAGGCGGAAGCATGAGCCCTACGGCCATGGGAGGCGGAGGCCACGGCGGTGGCGGACGTGGCGGCGGTGGCTTCCGGGGCCGCGGCGGCTTCCACCACCAGAACCATCAGCAGCAGCAGCAGCAGCAGCAGCAGCAGCAGCAGCAACAGCCAGCCGACCCGACCAAGGCACCTCCGGCCAACGCGCCTACGGGGCCTAAGAATGCTGGCAGGCCTGGTGCGAACTACCGTGGTGGCGGACGAGGTGGCGGCGCGAGGGGGTTCCACCCTTATGGACGTTAGCAACGTCAGTACTCGTGATTCTCTACGGAGCCTTCCAATCTCGAACAGCTTGTTACGGCGTTTTACCTGGGCGATTTTTCTTCTTCGGCCTGATCGCTGATGGAATTTGGGCGATGGACCGACACATTACACAACGCCAAGAACTCGATGCCAGCACACGCACTCGAGTCGTGGTATAGACGTCCCACGGCGACTGGAGTCTGTTCAGCATGGGCGACAGTTGTGTCTGGTCAGCCGGCATTACCGCGATCAAACCTGTACATTAGCAAGCAAAGTCTGTTTCATCTTCGGCGGCGGCCCTCTGCACCTTGGCCCTTGGGTCTTTTTTTTTTTTCACCTTTTTTTTCCCGAGGAGGTCACATGTTTAGTTTGCAAGAGCAGTGTATTTTCATTATTCCTGGCTGTGCAAGGGGGGGGGGTGTGGTGGTGGTGGTGGAGGACGGTCGAGGTAATCTGAGAGTGCCAGCTTGAAATGGTGACTGCTGCGGCGTTTCGTTGACTGGACATTTTAGCCATACAATGAGGCTTGCGAACACAAATGTCTCTCCTGAATTGTGATGTGGCTACGTGAAATTAGTTCTGCATACTTTCTTTTTGTTTCCAGGCAACATAACATGGTGAAAACAATTGAATGGGCAGACAGAGCCATCTCGAGGCTGTGCTTTTTTAGTGGGACAGCTGGAGGACTCATCGCTCTTTCGTCTCTTGCCGAACGAGCAAACAAACATGTGTACCTACCTAGGGTAGGTAGTGTCAGGCTCGAAGAAAATGGTGCAAACAAACCAAGAACCGTAGATATGGACCTGGTGGGTTATCTACAACATTGAACTAGCCTCTTGCCCAGAACGGCAGGGTGGGGGTTTGCGGTGTTGCAGTGTTGCAGTGTTGCAGTGGCAGCCGCGGCTCACTTGCACCACCACTTCCGCCGTTGCGTACCTAGGTATACAGTAAGCCATTCGCTCTTGTCACTCACCTCAAGTGCTCCAGTTCGACAACAAACAGTGGGTTCTGGCTACGTTAAAGCATACCCAAAGTACCACTGTCTCCAAATGACCGTGTCCTCACACCCATCGGGTGGTCTGACGGCCAGCCAGGTCGCCTCCTTCGAACGCAACGGCTACCTCATCATCGAGGATGCCCTCTCGCCGTCCACCGTGAAGTCCCTGCTGGACGAGACAAATTCGCTGCTGACCAACCTCAGCCTGGACGACCACCCCATGACCAAGTTCAGCACGGGGGGCGACGACGGGCAGGACCACGTCGGCGACGACTACTTCCTGACCTCGGGCGACAAGATCCGCTTCTTCTTCGAGGAGGACGCCTTCGACCCCACGGGCAGCCTGACCAAGCCCAAGGAGAGGGCCATCAACAAGATCGGCCACTACCTGCACGCCCTGAGCCCGCCCTTCGCCAGGCTGCTGGCCGGCGACAAGGGCGCGTCCGCCGAGGCCGCCCCTGCTGAGATCGCGCGGTCGCTGGGCTTCCGCGACCCGAGGTGTCTGCAGAGCATGGTCATTTGCAAGCAGCCCGAGATCGGGGCCGCGGTGCCGCCGCACCAGGACAGCACGTTCTTGTACACGAGCCCGCCGAGCGCCGTCGGGTTCTGGTACGCGCTCGAGGACGCCACGCTGGAGAACGGGTGCCTCAGCTTCCTGCCCGGATCACACAAGGTAAGCAAGCCACCACCTCCCCTGGTGCCGCTGTGCTGGTGGTGAGCCATAGCTGACGCCTTCATCAAGTGGGCTCCCATCTCAAAGAGGCTCGTACGCAAGGCAGGAGACGCAGGCACAGAGATGGTTTCCAACGAGGGGCCGAGGTTCCCGCCCGGGGACGAGTATGGCGAGAGGGCAGACACGCCAGCTGGGGATGAGGACTACATCCCCGGCGAGGTAAAGGCCGGGTCGCTGGTTCTTATCCACGGCAATATCCTCCACAAGAGCGAGAAGAACCTCAGCCAAAAGGGCAGGATCATCTACACATTCCACATCATCGAGGGAGGGGCTGACAGGGTGTATGATGAGAAGAATTGGCTGCAGCCACCAGCGGAGGGTTTCACGAAGCTGTATTCTTGATACTGCTAGTCTTGAAAAATTGAATTACAGTCACCAAGTGCTGACTTCTTTAAGCAGTGTGTTTTCGCTGTTTGTCTACTTGCCTGAAACTCATCCCTATATTATGTCTGGACCAAGTTCAAATGCTATTTAGGGTCAATTTGATACAGCCCTTTTCCATCTCATAAACTCATGTTCATGGGATGCTTCCGTCCATGTTCATGAACAGTCTGAATTTAGCTCACATGTGCCTCTTTTACACGACTAGAGCCCTCAAATCCGCAATCAAAGTTTCCATCTCATCAACAGTCCCAACAGGGCCCCACTCCTCCCTCGCCTTCGTAGCCCTGTCCTCACTCACGACAAAACTCGTAGGAAGGCCGTGACCCTTCTCATCCCCTAGCATGATCCTCGCCACACCACGTCCGGCCAACGCACATCGCGGCATGCCGTGCCCCGTGAATCCAGATGCTATATATAAGCCATCTCCACCACCCAGGGCTTCGGGTACTGCACCGATCCACGGCGCCTGGTCCCTGCTGTACGCCATGATGCCGGTCCACTCCATCGACGCCTCGAGGCCCTTTTCGGGGGCCTCGCCTCCGCCCCTGCGGTCGAGGCTGAGGACGGGCTCGAGCTCGGTGCGCAGCCACGCCGCCACCCTCGGCTCGACGGTGTCGTCCCTCCATTCCCCGACGGCCATGCCCTTGGCGAGGTGCCGCCCCCCGCCGAGGATGAGCTCCCCGTTTGGCAAGGGTCGCTGGACCAGATACTCGTCCCTCGTGGTATCGCGGCCGTCCTCGCCCTGCAGCTTCCCAAAGAAGACGTAGGAGTAGTCGAGTGCCACGCGTGGCTGGGGCGGCAGCAGCGCACCGACCTGGCCCCTGACGGGGACGATGAGGTCTGAGAAGGCCGGGAGCAGCCGCGAGGTGTACCCGTTGGTGGCGAGGAGGACTTTTGCCGCCGAGACCTGGCCCCGCGGCGTGGTCACGACCCACCTGCCCGACCCGGCGTCCCTGGCCAGGCCCGTCACGGCCGTGTTGGTCTGCAGGTTGAAAGCCCCGGGCCCGTGCTCGGCGAGCAGCCTCTCCAGGACGTGGCACACGAGCTTGTACGGCCACATGGACGCGGCGTGCTTCTGCACGACGGCGCCCTCGACGCCCGGGCGGTCCAGCCGCAGCTTCGCGAGGGTCAGCCCGCGCGCCCAGCCCTCGCCCTCGGGCCCGTCGACCAGCCCCTCCCCCGCCGACACCACGGCGACCTTGTCGGCAAAGTCCGGGACGCGCCGGCGCAGCTCCGGGATGGCCTCCGCGGCGGCGTCGAAAACGTCCTTGCTGAGCATGGCGTGGGCGCCGCCGAGGGGCCGCCAGCCGCAGTCGACGGCTTCGTCGGCGACGAGATGGCTCAGGAACGAGTAGGTCTCCAGCTCGAAGCGCGCAACCTCCTCGCTCGCGCCGTACAGGAACGGCTGGCAGTGGCCGCCGTTGCGGCCCGTGGCACCCCAGCACGCTTCGCGCGCCTCGAGCACTAGCAGCGACTCGCCCCGCGCTGCTGATGCGCGCTCCTTGAGGAAGCGCGCCGCGAACGCACCCGTCATTCCCGTGCCGATGATGACGGTGTCTGCTTCGGCGGGCAGCTCCGGCGTCGAGCGGTGGCCCAGGAGCTTCTTGGAGGGGTCCTTGTGCCAGTACGAGAGCGTGCTGTTGGGCACAGGGAGTCCCGACTGGCCCTCGACTACCTCGCGGAGGACCATTATTTCAGCGATGGGTGGCGTGGTGGTTCCAAGGAGTGCGTAGAAGGATGATAGGATTGGAGTGGGATACGGTCAAGTATTATTGAACGGTTTAGTGACTTGTATTGTAAGACGACTTATGAGTTATTTGTAGAAATGGATGTTTGAACAGAGCGGTCCGTTGCGTGATAGCCAGCCGGCTTCGGAACGGGGCTGCGTCGAGCGGGGATCGGCCGGCTGACGACGTCTTATCTGCGGCCGGAGCAGCAAATCAACCCGGAGCTGTGGTGATTACTCTTGGCCGCGTATTACACCCTCGGTTTTCCCCTTCGAGGTTCCTATCGACCATGTCTGTTGATCAGGTTGCACCAGACACATGAATGAGAAATGACTGCATTTGACAAGTACTTGCTGTTGGCTTTGTTGAGGAAGAAGGGGATTATAAGCCAGCCACTACCTCGAAGATAAATCGATATGGGAGGCATTTTGTGACGCATCTTGACGAGTGCTTCTGATTTACAAACTACTATAAACCTCGCCGTCAAGTCAACCGTCCTGCATACTCTGCAGCCGCGATAGGATGATGTTTCCACTTCAGGCCCCTGGGACCAACATCAAGTCTGCCATCATGATATCCGCTCCTTCTTATCCTCCTCCTTCAACCTTGCGATGACTTTCTCTGTCAAAAAGGGGCTCAGGCCCAAACTACAAGAAGTCAGCCTTGGTCAGTCACGGCTGCCCGGGTTTATCGCAGCACAGAGAGGCCGGACTGGAGTCAACTCACATCCCCTCGTTTGTGACTATCCTGTACGTCCCACTGGTCTGGAAGTTGCCCTCGATTTGCCCATTGCTGTCGACCTGAACACTACCAAAGATATCCTCAGGCCTTGACGAGCCAACAATCAGTCTGCCGAACTGCCTACCCTGAGTTTGAGTAACACAGGTAGGGAATAGTGAGAGCTCACCATGCTATCCTCCCAAAGTCTGGCGGGTTTCGCCTCTACAGGGCAAATTGTTAGCGAAAACGTAAATGGAAACCCACCCAAGAACTATCCACAAAAAGAAAAAAAAGAAGAAAAAAAGAAGAAGAAAAAAAACTCACATCACTCAAGTGCACCCACCCGCCAGCCCCTCCGCCGCCGGCACCGCCCTGGTCGCTCGCGCCGCCCGCCCCATCCGAGCCGCCCCTCCTCTTGCCCCGGCCCCTCATCTGCCCGCCACCGAGGTTGAGCCCGCCGGGGCTGGCGAACGCCTGGGCCGCGGCGCGCAGGTCGTCGTCGAGGTGCGCGTGCTGGGCCAGCACCTCGTTCAGGATGCCCAGGAACCGCGCGTTCTCGCTGAAGGACCGCGGCGTCGGCGGGAGCTCCGTCGTCGTGCCGATGGCCAGGCCCGGGTTGGGCGGCTCCGTCGCCAGGTACGTCAGCAGGTACGATGCTGAGGGCGACACGGGGTTGGGGAAGACTTTCTGTGGGTTTGGCTGGTCAGCGTTCTTCATTCTTTCTTTGTTCAGGGTAAAGGACTTGGGAGAGAGAAACACAGAAAGCAGAAAATGAAAATAAATAAATAAAGGAAATGTAAGAAGTCTCTCCTGAAACTCGTTCAGTGACCAATGTGCACCACCACCACCACAACCGCGCGATGAGGAGCTCATGGGGTTGTTGCATGAGACCGGGGTACATACGATATCAGTATTGTTGGACAGTGTTTTGATTGTCCTTATCACCACCGATTTGCGCAATTGACTTGCGAGTCGAAAGTGTGAGGCCAGCATTTTTTGTGAAGTTTGGAAGGAAACCGAATGAGCTCTGTGAATATTCAGCTCTCTCTCTCTCTCTCTCTCATATTTGAGCTGTCAAAAAAGAGTATGTTCATGCCGTCATTTATTAGTCGGCTGCTTGAAAGGCGCGGCAGGCAAAATCCCTGCTCTACAACGTCCGCTGCCGAGACCCAAGACTGGGCGGGCTTGCGCCGCAACGACAACCAACGAGGGGAGCTGTGACCGGGACCAGCTCATTTCGAAAGCAGGGGACAGCGCGTGCGACACTACAGCAAGCAACGGGAAACAAGGCTATACATCTGTACATCTGTACATCTGCACATCACAAAAACATCACCACTGCAAAGCTTGTCTTCACGGCATAGGTACAGACGTGTGTCTAGACGACACGTGGAATTGCTCGTATCGTTTCCTGGCTTCTATGAACCATCGAGATAATACAGCCCAGCCAGCAGGTAAATGACCAATCTACGCCCGCATCTTCTTTCTCTTTCCGATCTGGGCAGAGAAACCGGTCTTGATGGCCGCAACGGACCGTCGGGATCCACACGAGTTGCAGGTCACGAACGACAGCCGGTTCTCTCCCTTGCTCAGCTCCGTGTCGGGCGACCGGCACGTCTTGCACGACACGTACTCGATGATGTACTTCCTCAAGACATTCTCCAGCTGCTTCGCCTGGAAACGACCCTTGATGACCAGACCTCCGGTACCTGCGGTTGAGCCACTCGTACCCAATTCGGCGAACAGGAATGCCGTGACGTGCTCCTCGGATCGCTTCATACGCTTGCAAATCTCGGGCAGGTTCGCAAAGATCGTCTTCTTGTTGCCTTCACGCATGCATTGGGGCGGTGGGATCTTGTAGCTCTTGGCGGCTCCGGTGGCGTGGTCAGGGTTTTTCTCAGAGAGAAGGCTGAAAAATCGGCTCTGCGACGAAAGTTAGCCGTTGTGTCTTTCACAGACCCATTAGAGGCTGCTCGTACCAAGAGAAGATCGTATTTGATGGGTGTTGTATCGTCGTGACTCCAGACACCGGTTCCTTGTTTCCTTCGCAAGGTAATCTCGTCAGCACGCGTAACCTTAAGTATGATACCCGCCGTCTGCGCTTTGTCGCGCTAGCCAGCAAAGAACGCGCTAGCCAGCAAAGGCGAAGGAACAAGACTAGGTCGTGGAGGCCCGTGAAGGATGGGAGAAACACGTACATGTCACCATCTTGGGCCGGCTCGTCGGCGGCGCCGGCCTCGCCACCCTCCTTGTCGAGGTCCAGAGCAGCAAGCTTGGCAGCGAAGTCATCTTCGACCTCCTTTGGCGTCTTCGTCCTCTTCTTCTTCTTCTTGATTCCCAGGTCTGTTGCCCATACTGTCAGCCAATTCGACTCTTCCAAAGGAATTGTCCGCGTGAGTGAGGATTATGTACCAAGTCCACCGTCGCCTTCAGCAGCAGCGTCGTCTCCAGCTGGCTCAGCGTCGTCAGCGATCTTGACCGTCTTCTTCTTCTTCTTCTTCAAGAGGCCCAGGTCGAGGCCATCATCGCCGGCCTCGGGGGGAGGGGTCTCGGCCTCGGCGGGGGCGGGAGCTGCGGAGGGATTAGTCGACGCGAGGGTCTCTGATAGTGGCTCGGTAGACGGACTGTGAGACTGTGCAGGGAGTCAGCAAACAGCTTTGATCTTTGGCTTCCAGCCGCGTGGGTAAATCGGAGCAGGGGGATGATTGTTACTGACCAATGCGGTATCCTTGTCCTCGTTTGGAGCAGACATGATTTCGACGCTGCCGTCGGCACCGACGACGAGTTTCTCTTCGGTGAATGTGACGGATTTGCGAGGCTGGTTTCGCGTGTCGGGCTGCTCCTGGGATGGGAGGTTTAGTGTGGGGACGGTCAAGATTCGGGTCGAGGCTTGCTCGTTGATGAGAGAGATATGGAAGGGCAGGAAGGGGGACCGGATTGTGCTGCGAAGACGCAGTAAAGGGTAGGGTAGTAGGTTGAAAGACGACAGGTGTTGATGATGTGTGGAGTGAGTCAACTCTAGTGTAATGGCCTGCTTTTTTTGGCGGGGCTAGGCAAGCGAGTGAGCAGGGATGGCCAGGGCTGGCGGAACTGGTGTCTGGTCTGGCCTAGAGGAGCTCGGGGCGCGCTGCAGGTGACAAGCTCGCTCCTCTTTGTTCTGAGCTGCATCTGGGGATAAAAGGGTGTTCGGGAAGATGGGCCTCGACTCGAGTACTATGCTATGCAGTGCACGGCAGCGCAGGGCAAGATGCAGGCAAGGAGGGGGAAAATCCGTCCCTCATCGACTACCCGGACTAGCTGTTGGACGTACCTCGTTCACCATCTTTTTTGCCTTTCTGGTGGGCAGCGCTTACAGTCGCCTCCTCTTCTTGTGTGACTGAAGGGCGTGCTGGCTGGCTGGCTGGCTGGCTGGCTGGCTGGCTGGCTGGCTGGCTGGCTGGCTGGCTGGCCACTCAATCGGAACGAATAGCGAGCTGGTCCTTTCCCTTGTTTGACAGATATGCTGCTCCTGTGTGTATTGGTGTTTCTGAGCCTCCCTTTTGCGTAGTCTGTGGGCGCGTGCGGGAAGTGAGTCCTCGAATATGAGTCAGATGCAGATGAGATGGCGAGGGGCACAGTTGTGCTATGAGTAAGAGAGAATGGCGTTGAGGCAGTACGAACTTATCGCACACTTTCCTGTCGCATCGCAATGACGAAATGCCTTGCCAGTCCAACACCGTGGACTCAGAAGGAACTACAGCGCTGGGAAGAGACCCGGGCCGAGTCAGCTGACCCGCTGAGAGCCCCCAAGGGACTTAGAGGTTCCCCTACCAGGCGGGCGGGATGCTGAAACAGCACCCTTGCTCCCAGTTAGCTTGACCTAGTAGTCCTATAACCACGCCGGCACGGAACCCGAACCCGGCCTCGGCACTCGTTTGCCTTGCAGACTGCAGGCTACGTTGTTGGACAGTCCGGCCATTTTGGACAGCTGCGTATTCTCTCTGGCAAGCAAGACCTCGACCCACCCCTTGCGATCCAGAACAGCCGCCATCTTCTATCACCTGGATATCGACCAGAATCGTGGTAGCACATACACATGCACCTACCTGGGTAGTGACCGACCGCCCGACCAACCTCACAAGCTGTCTACGTCACCAGCCCCCCCCCCCCCGACATCCACCTCTCCGAATCCCAGGTTCCTCACCGCATACGGCCATCGCCCCTCTACCTACACACATACGCCTCGGGACAGACATGTCCACCTCCGACTCATACGTGATATCCGACATGGCCGCCTCAGAAAGCCACGACGAGGACCTCGACTCGCTGCCCTCGATATCCAGCGACCTGCTGAGCTCCGAGGCCAGCGAGAGCCCCAGCGACGCGCAGAAGGAGTGGGAGGAGAGCCTGGAGCAGATCCAGCTGCTGCTGACCATGGTCGTCGTGCCCTTCGCGGGTAAATACCTTGGGAGGAAGTTTGCATATTGGAGTATGTCGGCCCCGCCCCGCCCCTCGCCTGCCCCCCCCCCCCCAAGCGGGATGGCGAATAGACAAACCAGCTCCGGCTGTGTTCCGAACGGGGTGAGTATTTGCTGGCTTGATTGTTTTGCTGACAAAGGGGCACCGGATAGGCTGGGCACGGTACATGGAGTGGGCGCACAACGTTGAGATACGGTGGACCAACAAGAAGACCTGGCAGGCCGCTGGTGTTGCCGAAGCGGCTGCTACATTATGATGAAGCTTGCGGTGGCTGTCGAGAGAGAGTCACGGGCGAGATAGAACCGTGGATAGAGCCGAGGACGGGAGGCCCCTATGCTCGGGATGTGCAGCATGAGAACGCCACTCGCGCCCGGAGGGCATCATTCGAGCACTGAAGCTTGATCAAGTCGAGCCTGGACCAAATGGTTGAGCTATGTCGATCCTTGGTTGGGTCAGCCAGACGGGATGTGTATGAGCGGAGTATTATGTCCCAGTGGAAGACTGGATTGATGAATCCGGTCACTAAGAAAATCCCGGAAAGGAAAGAGGGCGTCAGTTGTCCCGCCGTCTTCCGGATATGTGTCGATGACAATGAAGAAATATTGAACGCCGCAGTGCTAAGCCATTTAGCTGTTTCGCCCCTAATCACAAGTCCACGCATAGATGCCGGGAACGATTCATGGGATGAAATAGAAGGGTCATTTTGAGGATTAATGTCAGATGTGGCCCTGTTCTCTCACATCCGGTCGGCTGAGCAGGGCGCTGCCGTGCCTCCTTGAGGCCGAAAGTTCCGCGGGTGGGTGGATATATGTATATGTAGATGGTTAGGCATACCGACACTCGTATTTCACCGCGAAATCTCTCGCGTAGCATGACCAGCGCGCGTTTTCAACATCGGTAGTCCGCCCCGATGTTGCGTGCCTTTTTGTTCCAGCCCGATCGTACAAGCCTGTTACTATATTCCGCAGTATCTCTAGTTGAATCAATCAAAAGCACATATCCAGTACTCGTTATACATGTCCGAATCCTTGGTTCCACGCAAGCACACGGCCCGTATGACCTCACCAGGTTTTTGCCGTTAACGCCATCCGAGGCCTCATGCCTGCCTTTCCGTGATCATGACGGTGCCGAGTACCATCGCCCGCCCTATCCTATCCGATGGCCGTGCTGAGACCTCCCATACCGAACCCGAGTTTTGCTGGCCATCCGTGCGTCCCATCATAATAAACATCACTCCCATCATATCGAGTCTGCCGGGCAGTCACAGCCTGCTTTAGACTTTGACCTGTGCCATGTGAGGGCCACCTGACCTGACCGAGCCGCCGCCCCTTCTGTAGCCCATGAGTGCGAAAGCCATAGAGGCAGCGAAAGTGAAGAACAGGAACCACATGAAGGCGGTACTGGCCTGCAGCTCGCGGCACTTCTTCTCATTGTCCTCCTTGCCGCAATTGGGGACGCCAAGCAGCGCGGCCAGGACAATGGCGTCGATGAAGGTGAAGAGCACGGCCAGAGCGTCAGCAGCCATGACAACAATGGGGATAGCGAGAGACTCGACAAAGGCCACGGCGAGCCCGTAGAGTGTCACGATCCATCCAAGAACAGTGACGAACATGGAGAAGTTGACGCCGGCGGCCGAGACGAAGGAGCCATTGTTGCTCGTTGCGATGACGTTCCCGAGGAGGGCTGTGAGGAGGATGACCCAGAGCAGCTGGAGGGCTCGGATGGCTATTTGGATGATCTCCATGATGGCGGCCTGGGGAGGGTGGGGCTGATGTGTATACTCTTGGCAGCGATACTCAGTAATACAGTGTACAAGTATGAGCGGTGGAGATATGCGCCAAGTGGATTCGCGGTGCCGTCTGTGCTGGTGTGGCGATTGAGATGTAGTCTAGTATGTGGAGTATGGTTTTGGGCGCAATGCGCACACGAGACAGCACAGTCCGAGGGAGTAACAGTTCGATGTTTGATACAACAATAGCGGTTTGGTGAAGGTGCGCAAGAGAGGAGATCAGTCTATCACTGGTCGTGCAGGATGATAAATGACCAGGAGGCGAGAGCAGTGGCGTGGTGTTGTGGGAGGCAGTGGCAGTCAAGGGAAGGAAGGCGATGTCTGGGCGGCGGCTGTTTCTGATCCCGAGAGGCGATGACGTCGGCTGCTCGCACTTGCACAGATGTGGAATACACTAGGTGAGCTCGGTTCGGTCGGGCTGTCCCAAGGGATGCGATGTCTTGGAATCGAGTGGTGTGTGTCTTGTATGTTTGTGTCTGGTGTGTGATAATTTACTGGATGCTATGTAAACAACTGGACAGGATGAAAGAAGAAGAAAATTACACCTAGCTAGGCTCACTAGACTGTGTATTATGCAAATGCTGGCTGTTGACTTGTTGATTTTGTTTCTGTTTCTGTTTCTTGTTTGCCGTTGCTGTCGGCCTCTGCCAAGGGCCGACGAGGGCCCATCCAGCCTGCCAGCCACTCAACTGCCATCGTCCCGGCACTTACAGTGTTGGCAGGGCGATCCCAAGCCAATCGCCAGCCCTACACGCCTGCATACCCCTGCAGCAGCCTGCAGATCCCTACCAAGTGCGGAGCATACTTACATACTACAACTGCACACACTGCCTTCGATCGGATCGAAACGAGCCCTCTCATAACCACCTGCACGGTCCTGTCCACAACAGCAACTCCCCCAAGCAAATGTCCGGACGGAAGAAGAATCACGACACTCGAGTCAAAACACTTCGATTAGCCCTGGATGACTGGACGAGCTGCTTATCACGACCCCTCTATGTACGCTGCCATCTGCCTGCACCATCACCACCATCACCACCATGGCCGCATGATGCGACTGCGACTGGCCAGCCCTCTCCCGCCTCTGAGACGCGCGGCTGCAAGAAGCAGCCAATCACACCACTCCACAACCCTCCAACAGCTTGAACAGCCATGTCCCGTACGACGGAGTAGACTACCGCCGTCCAGACCCTTGCGATGCGGAGCGAGTGACGGCTCACAGCCTCTTGACATTATGCGACCGCTCCGACCGTTAACGCGTGCGTCGTACGCAGCCACGCGGAGGGCATCGCTGTCTAAGGCTTAGCACCCGCCCTTTGTTTCAACTCAACCTCCTCCCTACCCTACCACGAACTGGTGTTGGGTGACAGCTGCCACGCTGCGTTCGTCTCGTGCCACCTGTGACCTGTGCTGCCGCATCTGCTCGAACCTTATCTTCTCTTCTGCTTCACGCCGCTCGGGGCTGCCGTTGCAACCATCGCTCTCGTCAACTCAACTCAACTCAACTCGACTCAACTCGACTCGACTCGACTCGACTTGACTTGACTTGACTTGTCCGCCTCGTGTCGCAAGGCACCACCGACGAGGCTCGGCAACGACTCGGCAACGACTCGTGATGGCTCGCCGCTTCATCGTACATCCGCCATCGGTGGACCCGAGCTGATGTAGACTCTACTCTGGGGCGGCTGAGCGTACCCACCCCCTCGATGACGCATTCCCTTGACTCCCGCATCAATGCCCTCGCCCAAACATAGCACTCAGCCATATGCCACCGGCCACCGCGGCAGTCCGCCAAGCGCCGGCCCGCCCTGCTCTGAATGCGTCATGAGCCCTCGGGAAAGCTTAAGGTGGCCTGCTGTCAAAACTATCGTGTCGTGTTTCCAAAATCCACATCCCGGGCGGGAAGGCCATCACCGTTTCCCCTCCGTTAGAGACAAGGTTCTGGCTGTCGAGCGAGCCGTTGGCCCTTTCGCATGCTACTTACCATTCTTGGGCATCGTCCGAGCCTCAATCAGAGTGCCGTGTGTTTTTACGGTAGTAGTGGTACGGATACTCCGCCACGCATCCGACACCATTCGAAGGCTTCTGGAAACCATCCCCCCACACGCAGACGATGCTTGGCCTCCGCTCGGAACAAGATGAGTTCGACACTCTGTCACTCAAATTGCCCTTTGGACGTTCCGAGTGCCACTGCCGCCGCCCCACTGACTGACGTGTGCCGAGCGCTCGTGACCTGGCTCACATGAGGGGGAGGGCATCTCTTTTTTTCAAGCTCGCCCCGAGATTCAGATGAAGCTGTCGTCGACCACTTGACAGCCAGAGATGGCCAGCAAACTTCACGGCATTTGCAGCCTGTCCGGGTAAACAAAACTTTAGCCAAGAGCCAGGACAGCTGCGGTAGACGAGATGACAGGCTGACAAGGGATAGGTCTCGACACTACCTGCGCTGCCTACGGTGGCATTTCTGCAGCTCGAAACAAACACCTATTTCCGGAGACAATCCCCTGGTGTCGTCGAGGTTGGGGGGAGGCAAAGGGACACCGCCGTATCTGGTTTTTGACAGCTGGATTATTGCGAGAATCAAAACGCCAAGCCCGAGCGTCTTGGCTTTCGCCCCTCTGGGATGACTTTGAGTTTCAGCAGTGATTGTTTCCCGTGGCCTACAACAGTAGAATAGGTACAGTAGTACCCGCTCCCCACAGCACTGGTTGCGAGGCGTGGGATCGCATCTCCGAAGATGCACCTGCAGCTTGGGGACGGATAAAGTTTGGACGAGATGTTGGAGCGCGGACGGTGGTACCGGTGGTGCTATGTACTCGGTACGGTACCTTGACCAGGTACAGTACCCGAGCCTCCAATTCCGCCTTTGATCTGTGCCGACCCCTTCCCTGCCGATCAGTACATGCCCGGCCGCGGTGGGATGTACCCGGACATGTCAGGCACCCTTGTCCCCCAAGCCTCTTAGAAAACTCTAAGGTCCAGTCTTTTGGGATTCCTTGGCTCGGGATCGTCTGACTTGGCGTGGTACCCGTAGCGCGGGATTTGGTACGGGATTTGGGTGAAACCTTCTTTGAGCTCTTGTCGGGAACCCTAGTCCGAATATGCTTTCCCAGAAAGACGCTCATTACGAGGCTGCGCCGGTCGCGTTCACGCTCTCAAACATCCCCGTCCTCGGTCTCATTCCCGTCAGGTGGTCAAAGCTTGCGGCGATATCACTTCCAAGAACTGGTCTGATCTAATCTGTGGCCTGCCACGCAGCAGATTTCCCCAATCTCCCGGCCAAGCTTTTTGCCACCTGTAGATCGCCGACGATGCACGCAAATTATGGTTTGCATCTGCTGGTTACATGTCGACGGCGGCGACCTGTTACCGAAGCGGACCGCTCTGGGCCCGTCATGCGCAAAGTATAGAATCCTCGGGCTGGCTGACTGGCTGATTGCGACGGTCGTGTTGTCCATCTTGTGCCTGGCGGCCGTGCCGCGCCAGACCTGGCCCTGTCACCTGCTGGAAGTCACGGAGAATACCGTCACGAAGCAGCTGGGGGATTTCTCGTATGGGCTTTTTTTGCTTGTCAGCTTACTCCGGCGCACCAACCGCTAGACCAAACTCTACAATAAAGACATCAACTTAGCTCGGAGATAGGAGCAGCAGCAAGCTCGGCGCGATGGTCACTTGCCCGTTCAAACCATTGCCCCGGGCTTGCTACGGGTGCTCTGAAGGATGCCGCCAAAATGGAGCGGCGATCCTAATTGCGGAACAAATTCCCATGGCAATGGAAGCGAGAACCAGGCGGGAATAGGGAATGGCACGCTGACCGGGGCAAGGTAATGTAAGGTGCGCACTTTCGCAAAAGTGCTGGGCGGTCTCGTCGACGTTGCCGATCGACGCGGAAGCAGTCGGCCCTGTTTGAGCGTTGCGAAACCTACTGAACTTCTGCTACAAGCTTCCTCGTCGTGATTTCACGATCCCCAGGCCATCGCGAGATAGCCTCGAGCTTGCGACCGAGTTTTGACGTCAGACCGCTGGAGCGAACTGGCACGAATGCAGCCTATGCTTTGGTAGCTTCCTGCGTCGAGTGAGGTGATTCCCCGAATACGCGATATTGCAGTCGCTATGCGCGGCAGCTCCAGGCAGCGGTAGCATAATGCTATTGGGATCCGTGCTGGAACGACACAATCAATCATGGCCCGCCTGCCCGCCTGGGTCACCGACATGAACGTCTGCGTCTACCTTGGTAGTCCAGACTACTCCGTACTGGGGTTGGAGGATCGAGTCCCCAAGAGGAAAGGCATCCCTAGCCTTAACCTTAAACCCACCGCCAACAGGAAGCTGTTACCGCAGCCCTAATCTCAAACGTGTCACGCGGACCGATGACCAAGCAGACTATGGAGCACGGAGGACTTTTACGGCTCTTAGCTCGTCGACTAATAAACCCATCGGCCAAGCAGAGCTAGCTCGCTAGGGAGAGGCGTGCAAGGCGTGCCACGGGCTGACGGGCTAGACGCAACGGTGGAAATAAAAAACCACATGGTGTTCTGCAGGCAGCCCGCGATCCACTAGTTGAAAAGGATTATCTAGGGCAGCCAGGGGGGGGTACGTATTTCCATGCGTGCATGCATGCAAGATCGACCATACTATCACAGCAACCCCCAGAGCTGCCAAAACGAGGTATCCCAAGCTACCTTCACCCCCTATCGCCCGCATTTGGAGAAGATGGACTAGAGAGAGATAGCGAGAGAGGAGAAAGGGCGGTGGTGCTGCTAATTAACCCACCAGATCTACTGCATCGCGGCGCGGTCCTGAGGGGTTTTACCGCGTGGGTTTTGTTTTTGGTCACACCCAAATAAAAATGAAAATAAAATAAAATAAAAACCCCCCTCTCCCCTCTCCCCTTTCCCTTGACTCCCTCTCCCTGGGGCGTCCTTGCACTTGGATTGACACGTGCACGTCGACAGAGGGACGGGGCCTGACGTTCCCCTCCCCGTCTTGAGGCTGAAATGGTGCCAGCCAACATCAACCAACCGCCAGCCCCAACCCGTGCGCGCCGCCCGGGGCCACCGGGGCCAATTGTTTTAGATGGGGTCAATCTATCTACTCTCGGGGCTAAAGAATCCTCCACCATGCAGTCTACTGTAGGTTTGAGTGATGCGCGGGAAGTGTGACAGGCTGGGGGCTCCGGCCTCCAATCGGGGCTGGGGCCGGAGATGTTGACGCCGGTTGAGCGGCCAGCGAGCTTATTTGTCTCTGGAGGGGAGGTGGATGCGATCGTATACCTAGATAGTCCAATCCTCGTATATCAAAATCTCGCCAAGCAGAAAGCCAAAGCTCAGGGTTGCCCGTCTTGGTCATCACGCTATTACTTCTGCGGGAGGCCTGCAACCTGCCCGCACAGACTGAGGAGGCGGTGGGGAGGGATATGCCGAAGGGTCATACATTAGACTACATGGCAGATCATCCCAAGGTTTTGGTTTGGTCCGTAGTGTGCCGTATGTACATAGATACGAGATCCGCAACAACGCGAGCCTCAAAGAGATGACAGCCCACGGGCCCAGTGCTCGGTCGTGATGCTCGGCTTAGCTGCCGCCCTCCCGGAGCATCTGCAGATGCCGATCCACCACGGAAAGACAAACTCACCACTACGGAAGCCTTCGCAGTCAAGCTGGTTCGCTGGTTAGATGCGCCCTGGACGGTTACAGTTCGTCAACGCCCTGCCGGTTCATGAACAACCTGGGGCCCCCGTTGCCACCATCGAGCGGCGCCTGAGCGTATGACTCCTCATGGACAGCCCCACTGTCCTCCGCGGGGGTCCCAGCCGTGCCGCTGTCACCACCGTCAGCTACGACCTCGTCGTCAAGCGTGATGGTCGAATTAGTGGACGTGACGTGTCGATGGTACAGCTCCTGGTCGGGCTCCCCGTCGACGGATCCACCTGGTGAGGTGAAGCCGCCGAAGCTGAAGACCTGGTCCGTCGAGCCGTACCCCGAGCTGTTGGTGCGGTCCGCATATTGGAAGAAGTAAGCGGTGCTATCCTTTGTCGTGTCAACCAGCGAGCCGGCATACCTCGGGCTGCCGTACCCGCTCCCCCCTTCAGAGAAAGCCTCTAGACCGTCAGGGTATACAGCTGCACCCTCAACATAAACCTGTACCCCTTGGATGACATGCCCGTAGAGGGTCAGGTTACCTTCGGGCGAGTAAGTGTAGGTCGAGTTGCACCACAATGGGTACTTGTACTCGGTCTTGTAGTCCGCCCCCACGATCGCCGCTGCCGAGCTTGTCTGGTCAGTTCCAGATATCAAGAAGTCATTGACCTGCGCGAAGCCGTAGGCTGAGACGTAGCCCTTGTTGCTGTACGACAGATCCTGTGTCCAGCTGACAGTGCCAGAGTTGTTGCGTGAGACAACCGTCGATGTGACTTTCAAGGAACGCGAGACCAAGGTCTCGTACGTGAGCGTCTCATTGGCACCCGTGGCATTCTGTGTGAGCACCGACGACACAGAGATGCTCGGCAGCGAGGCTTCGACGACGGGCGCCGAGCCCGTGGTCACGCTGCCCTCGTCATCGTCGAGCCACACAAAGACCTTGCCTGTAACATACCAGCTGGCCGCCACGGTCTCGGTGATGCTTGCGTCAGACCCGCCGTCATCGAGCAGGCCAGCGACATAGATTGTGAAGGTGTGGTTGTTGCCGTCACACAGCACCGGCAACCAGGGCGTGATGTCGATCTCGTGCTCTTTCAAGTCAAATGCGTCCGGACTGACAATCGGCCGGTGCAGCGAGGGCACTACACCACCAGTGAATATCACAGGGAAAGGCCATTGAACGCCCACGAGGTTGCCGTCAATCAGAACCTGAACCTCGCGCCACGGCGAGTAGCCAGTGAAGTCCCCCGCCGTGGCAGAAAAAGCCGAGGTGTCCGACTGCAGGACGTTGGACCACCAGAATTCCTCATTGGCCTGGCCGTTGGCGCTGACAGAGAAGACGGCGCGGTTGGCGTTTCGGGGAAAACTGACCGTGTTGGTCGCGTTGTCGGCGGGCAGGGTGAACTGGCTCACGCCGTCAGACGAGGACTTGCGCGCACTGATGGGGATGATAAGGTCTGCAGGGGCCGCAGTGGCGACGTCGACCTCATCGTTGAAGAAGGTGGCCGTCAGGGTCGTGTTGAAGGAGCCCGTGTAGACATCCGTGATGAGATTGCCAAGGTCGAAAATGATCTTCTCAGGCGACTTCCACAGGGAGAGGTACTCCGTCATGTCCTTCAGATAGGTCCAGCGGATGCCGGGATGAGGCGTGGGCTCGGCGGTTGATGTCCGCCAGACCTCGGTATCATTGAAGTACATGAGAGCCAGGCGGTCACTGATGGATTGGATGGTCAGTGATTGACTGGCAGACATGTTGTCTACAAGGTCACATTGGACTTACTATTGCCTGCCCTCACTCACCACGGTGAAATTGATTACGACGCGATTGAAGTCACAGTCTGGTGGCGTGTAGGCGCCGACATAAGGGGCTCCATAGCTGACGGCAAAGACGTGGTCCATCAACACCACCGAGCACGAGTCGGAGTGGCCCGTGGAACCACCCGCGGGCTCATCGTCACCATCGGCGTCGTCCAAAGTCGGTCCGGAGGGGGTCAGTACCGGCTGGTGCACCTGAAAGTCTTCTAGAACTGTCGCAGCGGCTGTCGCAGAAGTCGTAGTCACATTGGCGGACTGCCGTCTGATCAAACCGGGCACGCCGAGTGCAACTCTCCCGCTGAACGAGTCGGCAGCCGCATGTTCCGTCTGGTCATTGCCAACGTGACCAGTGGTCACACCCGGGTCGTGAGCAGGAGCCGCAGTAGTAGCAGCTGCAGGTGCAGCCACAGCATCTGATAGCAGCAGGTCGCGGTCGGACGGTGCCGTGCTCTCGGACCGCGTTGGAGCGACCGCCACGATGGCTGGCCACTGCAGGTGATGGTGGCACAGGCCCAGGGCGGTCAGAGCCGCAAGCACGACGAAACACACGGCGAGTGCGTGTGTCGAGCGTTGTCGTCGCTGCAGTCGACGGCTGTGGGGTTTGACCATTCCGTCTTCGGAATACAGCCCGAGTCGCTGGGCACCACCACCCTGAGCCTCAACCGCATGCTCCCCTCCATCACGGCCCCAAGATTGCGCCTTGTCGGCCATTGCCCTGGCTGGCCTGAGCTTGTCACCCCGCGGGCTGGCTGGGCCGGCTGCCAGAAGTGAGGACTCGACTGCCGGTGTGTGTGCGTGGAGTTTGGACGAGAGCAACCCCCTCCCCCCAGAAACAGTCCGAGACGATCGTCTGGTCGCCAAGTCCCAGGGAGATAGTGCTTGTATCCTTGCAAACGTACTTTCGTCGGGGTAGCACTCGACTCACTTCTGGGAAATGGGGAAGCCCCCTCCTAGGCGCAAGGGGTGATAAATTGTGCTGATCTTGTCTCCTCAGGCCTCTGCCTCAGCGCCTCTGCAGCCCTGGGTGTGCGTGTGCGTGTGCGTGTGCGTGTTTGAGCGGGTTGCAAAAATAAGAAAGTATTATGATTATCGGGATATAGCAGGATATATTTGTATCAGATGGGACAGGCAGACTGGCGGGCAGACCGATCGACCTTTTGGGGGGGGACGAAGAAACAACAGAGATGCAAAACAGTAAAGGGCTCAAACTTGCTCGCATGGGATGGCGGAAGCAGGAAGCAGCAGAAGCAGCAACTTTTGTTGTCCCGCAGAGAGTCCAGCCACGCGTTCATGCATGCAGACAGATACACGCGCCCCGGCGGTTAATAAGTACGTGATGCAGGTGGGATCGGGGAGAGGGGAATGAGATGAACACCACCTCTCCTCACGGTGATAGCGGTGGCCCCATCGCGATAACGCCATGACGAGCACATCAACAATGGTGGCTGATAGAACGGGCAGACGCGCAAGCAATCTACAGTGGTATGATATGGTATGGTATGGTATGGTATGTCCCAGATACGCGAGGGTAGGGGAGGGGGGCAAGCGAAGGGCAAGCGAGGGCGACGGGGCCTGGGGCCTGTGGGAGCTGGGGGAAAGGGTGACGGCCCCAACAAATGAGGGCATACGGGCCTACGACGAAATGGGGAGGTGCAGGTGTTTGGTCGTCACAGACTGCAAGGAGACCGGCACTACGCAACCCACAAGGAAGGTTCGCACCTACGGGCTCATTTTAGCGGGATACCAGACCAAACAACAGTAGGCAGGCAGCAGGAGGCAGGGTGCCATTCGGGTTGGAGATTGCGACTCTGCAGTACCTACCTAGGTAGGCACCTACCTAGGGCGAGCTAGGGGTACCCAGTGATACCTCAGTACCTACCTAGGTAGTCTACCCCCCGTGTGGTCCCCCCCCCCCGTTTACCCGGCCCCCCGTACCTGTTTCCCACCCATGCCCCACACTGCCCGAGTTGGGGAATTGATAGTCGACCTGGGGTGTCATTCGTGGACCATGTAGTTGCAGTCTGTCTGGCAGTATGGGCTAGCTGTGCAGGCAACCTGCTGCAATCTACCCACCCATCCTGCCATCATTCTGCTGGTGCATGCGCAGCACAGGTCTGGTAATGTTAGGTTAGCCTAGGCTAGGTAGATATGGATGTAGTGGTCTGCCCATTCTGCTCATTAGGATTAGGTGGCACGTTACGGCGCCGTCCCCCCTGCGTCCCCTGCAATGCCATAATGCAACGGCCCGGTTAGATGCTCGGGCGTTGCTGCGGGATCATGCGGACGCTGGTCGTGACAGGCCAGCGTACCCGGGTAGGGGATCAGAACTAGTACTCCGTACTGAACAGCAGGTACACAGTAGTGTGCACTTCACTCAACCGGGGCTGGCTGCCAGGCTGCCAGGGGCAGGGCCAACGACCAGACAGGGCAAGAGACCGCACGGCCGGAGGAGCATTTCTCCCGGTGGTTTTTTTTTTTTTTTTTTGTTATAGGCTTGGGTATCTTGGTATGGATCGGGGTCCAAGTTGGATTGGGATCTCGGTCTCGAGCGAGAAAGCTGGGCGGGCGGGTGGCGAAGTCTTGAGCGCCTCTCGCCTTGTTGCCGGTCCCCCTTGTCCTCCTCTCCTGTCCAATCCAATCCATCTTCCAGCCTCATCTGATGGCTGTCGTCAAGTTCCGTGTGGGCCATCTCTTTCGGCTCCGAAACATGGGTATGGCTTTATGTCGAGACCTCTCGTCAACCTTCTTCATAACCCAGGGCGTCAATATCATGCCATGCTATCTGTTCCCGTCTATGCCCCGGTGCGGTGCAGTGCCCGCGGCAAGCCACTCTCACTCTCCCCTTCCTCTGGCGGCGGAACTGCTAAAAGGGGAATCACCGCCAAGGGCATGCGTGCATGGCCCAGGGCATGATTCGATCGCCGCCACGGCAGGAAAAACGTTCAAGCACACAGGGTGGTGAACATACACCGGGAGTAACACTGATGGCGAGAGTGAGAAAATGAGTGATTGTCGTTGTTGTAAGATCTTCATGGAATTCATTGCGCTACCAAATACTGTAAACGCGGGTATCAACAACCTGGAGCTTGACGCCCTCCGTATGTATGCGAAGAAGATGCCCCGATCCGCGTGGAAAACCACGACCAAAAAAACCTTGTGAGAAAATCAAAAACAGAGAATATGAGCAAACAAACCAGGACATCTTCCAACGGTGTGTCCGTCCGGCCAGAACCAACGCAGTTGGCTGGCGGCGACGGCGATGATGAAAAACCATCTCCAAAATCCAACTCCATTCAAAAATGCTAAACCCCATATCGTATATGTCCCCATGATTTCCCGCCTTTTGATAAAAATCCCACACCCTTTTGGTACAATCTCAGGCGTTCCCATCTCACACATAAACACACTCATGAGTATCTCTCTCAAAATATACCATCACTTCAGGATAAGTAATGCACTTTCATGCAAGACGCAACTCCCACGCGAGGACGCTGACGCTTGGCACTTGCTGCGAGCCCGGCACGGCCATTATTGGGAAAGACATGCGGTCCTCAGTTGGCGGCGTGCCGTGTTATGCTGAAGCCGGGCCCCCGAACCTGCCAGACCCTGTCCTGGGCTGCAATGCCAAGACATCTTATTTGCGCCTTGACATCCCAGCTTCCGACAGGCGTGCCTGGAAGAAAGAGGGGGGTGTAGCCTTTGTGGCGCGGTGCGGAACAAGGCGGGGGTGCTGGACTGGTTTGAGAATTTCTGTCCCAACCCCATCCCAGATGGACAAAGGCCAAGGGAAGCGCGTTGGTTCAATTCCCACCGGCCTTGTGTGGTCCACCCAGGACCCCGTGCCAACTGTAAGGAGCGTCTGGTAGTAATTCACAACACTGGGGGCGTACTCCTCAGCTGATTACAATGGCTAGTCTCCGGAGAGCCTGCGCGCGCGCGCGGAAAAGAGTGTCCAACATGAGGTGTCCACGACCCGGCGCCCTGGAGATGATGATGAAAGTGCTAGAACAGGACCCGAGAGGGTAGCTCACGCGTGCGTGTTGTCCCAAAACCTCCTCCTCGCGGCTACAGCCAGCTTGTTGCCCACGAAGCGATGCTGGTAGAAGTTGAAGACAGCGAACTCGCCCGTGGACATCACGTAGCTCTCGGGCTGCGCCGTGACCCGGTCCCACAGCTGTGTGAGCGCCGACTCGAGTATGCCGCTGACCACAGGATCCCGCGCGCCGTCTGGGCTGTCGCGCGCTATCTCCAGGGCCTCAGCCACGGTGTTGGGGTCCAGGTTGCCGAAGTCGGACGGCGGCAGCACGGCCGGTGATGTTCGTGGCGAGGCCGAGCGCCGCTGCTGGGATGATGAGTGGTGGTTGGCAGGGGGTGTGCGAGGGCTGAGGGGTTCTGTGGGGCCGTCCATCTCCATGTGGTCCTCGTGCTGTGGTGTCGGGGGTTGAACGGCGCCGCCCATGGTGAAAGGCACGAAGGTTGAGTGCTCTGCGGTGATCGCTGGACCCGCAAAAGACCGGTAAGGCAGGTAGCATGGGTTGGAGTTGAAGTCTTGAGGGTGAAGGGACAACATCGTGAAGACAGAACCAGGCGGGGACGAGAACGTCTGGCGCGTGATGGGTTATATGCTCCGCGACGAAGGCGAGAAGGCGAAAAAAAAGGATAGACACGGTCAGTGCCAGAGGATGCTGCTGAATGCTGTGCGACGTGCCTTCTGCAGCTGCTTCGCAGAAAGTTGATATGTCATATAACTAGTCCCGGTTCCAGGGTAAAGGTTCTGGATGTTCCGGCCGTTCTTGATAGGCTGATCAACGGGGGAAGTTGCTGTGTTTGCTTTTGCTAGCTGGGGCAAGGTCTTGGTCAGGGCCGAGGGTGGCGTTGGCTGTCCTGTCTCCTGGTGTGCGTTGTACGTGGTACTGAACCTGACAGAATGATCCCTGGTTTGAAGACTGGCGACACGGGTTGACGAGGCTGATGATAGATAGGGCTGGTGGCGGCCAAATCTGGAAGAGGGACGGAGATGGGCGGGCGACTGATACTTATACATGCAATTTAGATCGGGCTTGACGCAATAGGGGCAGCAAAGTCGCAGTCGGACCTTTGGGACTGGAGTTTGTTCTGACTAGGTTCGACGAATCCTCGTCGTCAAGAGCGGAATGATCGCGACAAGTCCCAAAGTTTAAGACCCCATGTCTGGCGGCAATAATAAAGTGATACGCCCCATGCAAAGTCCCATTCCCAGTCCCAGTCCCGTCCCGACTGGTCAGACGCAGGGTAGCGTACCGTAACCTGAGATTACCCTGGTACCGTCTGGCTCCGACATGGTCGAGGACGTACCGTGGGCAGGGGAGCCAGGGTTTGCAGAGGGTCATGGATCAGAGTGACTATCACCTGCTGTTGATCCTTTGTTGGGTCCCCGCCAGCTCCAGCTGGGGGCTCTTGGCAGAGCGATCAACCAAGCCCCCGCCGACACTGACAAGCAGGAACGTTTCTGAAGCAAACCCAGGCGGAGCTATTGTCCCTTTTCGGAGCACGACTCCCAGTGGTTCTCTTACACGTGAGAGCCTCTCTCTCGATGCTGCAATGCGGGCCGTACTAAAAACGACGGCTCCTCATGCTCGGCCTGCTGGGCTGCTGCGGTCGATGCGCATGGTCCTTTACAGCACGAGCCCGATCGTGCCAAATGGAGGGCAGGTCCAGTCTAGTCTGTGTTTGTGTGTGTGTGTATGTGCTTGTGTGTGTTGTAGGTAAGTGCTGCATATGACGAACACAGTCGTACATGGTATGCACAAATCTCGCTACTGCCTCTGAAGCTCTCGCATGTACTGTACATTGGCTCTCTGGGGCCCGTCTTTTGGAGTATTTTGGAGAAGCTTTGGCAGGAACCAGGACTGCCCTCTGGGCTATTGTTGGAAATCCCATCGGAAAACCCCCTGTCTGGGTCGTGGGAGGGGGTCTTGGTCGCTCCCATGGAGGTCTGGAAGAATGCAGGGAATAAGACGGATTAGCATCAGGTAGCATTTTGCCAGGTAGGTACTTTGTAAGCCGGCCAGGGGTACGGTCGGCGGTGGGGCCAGAAAAGTACTTTGGCCGTCAAAGTTTACACTGCTGGGTTATATGGGGCGAAACCGTACCCATGACCGGCTAGAAACTCAAAGCGATGGTGATTAGACTCGACAAGTTTGACAATAAGTCATGTATTGGTCATGTAGCGGCTTCAGCTGGCATACTTTTGAAAAATGTACCCTCGGCAGTTGGCCAGATGATCGACGATGCTTTTTGGACCAGCACGCCTGTCTGCACTCATAGCTGGGCGGTACAGTAGGATCGCGCTGGATTGGAGGTGCAAAGCGCGGCTAAATCAGGCGCAGAAAATAAGAAAGCCATGCTGGAGCACTGGAGCAGCAGAACCAGCTGTGGGAGCTGTGGCGGCAACGGCAGCGGCAGTAGCAGTAACAGCAGTAGTGGGCAGCACCAGAAGGGGTGTGCTGGGTTGGTGTTCGACCCTCGCCTGGCTGAAATTGGGGGCGGGCGGGAGAGGCGATATGTTTGGAGCTACGGAGCACATACTGCGTTCGTCGTTATCGCATAGTTGGCACTCGGTACGCGGTAGAGTGAGATGACCGGGAGCTGGGCGGTCCGAATCCCAGCCCTCGTTGTGTGGTTGGGACGGTCTGGCATAATCCATTGCTCCAGCTCCAGCTCCAGCCCCAGGACCTTGGGACGGTGAGAGAAAGAGAGAGAGGAAAGAGGTATATCAGGCGATGCCTTGGAGCCCACTGGGTCCGGCTGGCTGGGCTGGGGCGGGCCTGAGCATGGACAGCCGATGGACGGAGTGCTACCTGCGAAGAGTACCCAGGCAGACGGCCAGGTGGATGGTCAGGCATGGCTGTCTTTGTCTGCTGGGGCCAGCCCCCCGGTCGCCGTCGAAGCATGTTTCCGACGTCCCACCCCGCCGGGAAATGCCATTTTACTGTGTTCCCCGTACGCTGTAAAGCCGTGGACGGTCCTGCCTCGGCCGTTTTCTGGGCTGCTGGCGCGGGCAGCGTGTGCAGCCTGCTTGCCTGTAATAAGTTGCCCCGTGTGTGTCGGGCGGGTGGCCTTGGAAAAGTCAAATGAGGTTTGAGGGGCGCATGAGTCAAACGGTGACGAATTGTGAGAGTCTGCTTTGACCAGAGCCACCGTCTCGCAAGTTTGCCAGGCCGGGAAACCCACCCGGCATCTCGCACGGCGACTCAGTATTTGACGAGTCGACGGAGGATTCCCGAGGCAATGACCAGATCGTGACTGAAACCGGGTTGGGGCAGATTAGAGACGGGCTCGGCCGCCCTCCTTTCGTCGTCATATCGTCACCGTCACGAGGTTGGTGTTTGGGTTTCCTCACCGACTTGACAGCCTCTGAGCTTAAGTTGTGTAAGCTTGGCCCAGCGTGCATGATGGAATAAATCCTTGGGTGGATAGGCAGGTCATGATGATCGGAAGCGGTCTCGGGTCGGATTCGGAGTTGGAGGATGAGTAGGATGAGTAGAGTAGTTGTGCGGGACGGCATTCATGTCGTGGCATGGCCTCAGCAGGGAGGAGGAACACGTGCGCATGGCTGACAGTGCTGCACAGCATGCCGCTCCTCCACCTTTGCTGCTGCTCCTCATCGTTCTCATCATACACAGTAGTAATCTATTCTTCCCGCAGCCCGTGGCCCCCAGCTTTCTGAGGGCGTGTCTGTCGTCTTGGGGTCTTCTCCTGGTGAGTGAGTCTGGGCCGTTCTTCGCCGGGTCTCCACCCACAAGTCCAGACTCACCAAGTCCGATCGCTAATCTTGATTGCAGATGGTGTTGCCCGGGACCTCCCAGCTCGCCCAGAAGTAGGCGCAGGTTGAGCACGCAGTGCAGTTGCAGTAGTGTAGGGGCTGCAGTAGTGCAGGAGCGGTGCAGCCCCAGACCCAGATCCATCCAGATCAGACCAGACCAGACCAGACCAGATCCGACCCGACCAGAGCAAGGGATTGGAGGGGGGTGGAGGACACACAGATGCTCTCTCACACACACGCACTCGGGGCGCATCACTCACTCATTCCCTCACGCCCAACACAACACTCACGACACCCGATGCTCGAGCTGCTCCCGGCAGGCAAGGAGGATCGTTTGAGTTTGGGCGCCAAGCCCTTCAATTTTCAGCCGGTGTTCAGCCGACGAACGACACATGCAGCATGCAGGTGATGCAACCGTGTTGTCTTTTCCCCTACGGACAGTGCTACCCCCGTAGGATTTTCTCGAGATCGTCAGGCCATGCTCCAGAGATGATGTAAGTATTTATAAGGAGAGGGGAGAGTTTGACTTGGGGGAAGTATCGCGACTGACTGGCTGTTCTGACGGCTGTGACATCCTATTACGGTCCCTAATTTTTGCTTGTCTGTGAAGGGAACTAGAGTTGACGATCAGAGCGTCGTAGTAAATAGGTAGGTAGTGTGTAGATAGTAGTTTTGCCTAACAGTAGGCGGCCTGGCGGCCGAAGGTTTACTAGCAGCACAGCTGGTCTCTCCGTGCTTGCTCGCATCGCATCGCATCGCATCGCAATGCGTTGGCGCTGGATCGCTGGCACCTGCATTTTGCCTCTTGGGGGAGACCCCCAACCCGGCGCCGTGCCCGGACTAACCTGTTTCGTGGGCAACTCCGACCCTTGGGATTCAGATTCAGAAACATCAGACGGATCGATTCGCCACGGGATTTCCGAGGGTCCTGTACACTACACGCCAGACACCAGCAGCGGTCCCGGCGGTATAGTCCTTTGGAGCTTCGTGGGGTTGGGAAACTGCGTACATGCCTGTCGGCGTCCCTGGCTGTGGTTGGTGTGTGTTCTTGTGTGTGTGGTACTTATGTGTAGGTGTGACTGACAGAATTTTTTTTAATAGGTTTTTTTTTTTTTTCTTTGGCCCTCTCTGCCAGTGGTCCAACAGCCCATTTGGCTGGGCAGACTCGCCCGTTGACAGCACACGGTGCGGTACGATACGCCGCCCTGTCCTGCACTGCTCCTGCCGGTGGTGCTGCACTGCTGCCCCCCACCCCTGGCCCAGATCTGTGATCTGTTGGTCCCCACTCCTTCCAGAAGCGGATGACATTCTTGCCAAAGTCTAATCCAGATGATCTGCACTTGCAAAGCCCGTGTGCGTATCCGTACCACCTCCGTATGTAGGGGGTCCCACCACCTACCCTAACCGTAACCATTCTGGGACAGCCTTGCGGGTACCTGGACAGACTGTGCATGCGTGCCCACATGTCATGTACTCGTTCTCAAGATAGTAGTATGGTGCACCACCCAGCAGCAAATGGCATAGCATAGCATAGTATGGGCTAGACCACGCACGCCGGATTGATCTGAACACCTGCGGTCCCCGCGTTCCTGGGCTCGGGTTAGAGAAGAGGGCCGATGTTGTGCATACGCCGTGCACATGGTCCACAGGCCTGGCAGATTAGTCTCTCGTTCAGAGTGGCACGCATTAATGAGAGGTGATGGGGCAGGTACTTTTGCGCGGACACATCTTGCCTAACAGTAGGCATGTTGTGGCACACAATGCCCGCGGAAAACATGTCTTGGGGGGTGGGGAACAAGACTTTTGTGTGCAGACCAGGGGACATGCGCCCGACGCCGAGATCAACAGCAAGATGAAACGGTGGATACCTTGGAGTGGGTGTCCATACACGACACACAACGGCCCAAGTCCCTACTGTAGTCGAGCTACTTTCCCAATAGTTTACGGAGTAATGTCTTGTCTGCTGTGCACTTGTCCACCGCCTCGCCAGCCAGGCTGCCTGCTGCTAGGCCATGCCCGAGCTTGGAAATAAGGTTTTCTATGCCTTGAGTTAGCCAACTTGGTCTGGTCGGGACGCAGCCCACATCGTGGACCCATCGTGACACACCTGCAGTCTTCAGGTCAAGCAGTGCGTACGCGTCCCTTGTATTACGACACCTTAATAAACAAAAGTCCCAATCCTATTTCTCCTGCCGAACTAAGCCGTCAGATAGCGGGCAGGCGGGCTAGAGGCTGGCTTTCGGCCCTTGCGAGACGAGGCTGTCTAACTTTTCAGCGCCTCTGCCCCTAGCCTCTCGGCGACGACAAGGCTCCGTCAGAGTTTCCACCGTCGACTTAAGTTTCCCAGAATGGCTGTCTCCCTCACCAGCCGACATCGTGACTCTGAGCTGAGCTGCTTCGCCCGGGGATGTCTCTTCCCAGGAGGCTGCCGATCAGTGCCGCAGCCGACGGTAAGGTTTGCTCCAAATCAGGTTACGCCATCATGACAAGATCCACGAATGGCTTCTGCTCCGAGTCAGCACGGGTGACCGGCAGCGGGGCCTGTTCCGCCCTCGGCAGCATTGATCTTATTTTCTGCTGCTCATCTTGTACACACTGATCGCGTGATATGACGATGTGTATCCATAGTTGTTATTTTGAATTCCAAAAAAGAAGACCGCAAAAGGAACCGCAGAATTGGGACAAAGTTTTCGGATACAACAAGTTCCATCGTCCAGTCCTCGGTAGCATGGCAAGCCTCCCCCCGCCCGCCCCCCAGCCTGGTTACTCCCAGCCTCTTGTCGTTACACGTCGTGCACGACTTCGCTGTCATTGAACAAGAAAGAAGAGAAAAATTATAAATCAAGTGGCGAACAACGGGGACATCAGACCAAGTCGGCCACTTCCAAAACCCACCGCTGGCAGAGGGAAAAGAGATTGTTGGCCCAGCAGGAAGACTCCCCGTACTTGAAACGTGGTTGACGGAAACCCTAAAGTTTGGACGCAAGGGTGTCTTGCTGGCAGGCTGGCTGCCCTGGAGGATCAGCGTTGGCTAATGATTTTGCCATCCCACAGGGGGGGCAAAAGAATTGGAGTCCAAACTCAAATCATCCATCTCTCGCCGATAGAGCTTTGAACTTTGCCATGTTTCGGTGGCGGACTGTGACGAAATGGACGAAGGGTCCTTGGGGAAGAGGCGTTTGGAGGATGAGGGGGTGGTCTGGCACGAGAGGGTTCACCGTTGCTCACGGCGAGTGCTGTCATCCAGGCAGCTGGTACGTGTCTAGGTACCGCTGCTGCTGCTGCTGTACAGGACCTGGGCGACGGTACCTGTCGTATATGCAGACCATCTCGTCGCTGCAAGGGACAGGCTGAGTGTACCTGGACGTACGTGCCTCGGCCTTACTGGCCGGTAGACTGCATAGATACACTAAGTACGCGCCGGCACGCCAGACCCGCCAAGTACCAGTGTCACAAAAAATTGGGGAAGTGCCGTTCAATTCCGTGTTATACCCAAACGCTCGCATGTGCTTCGTGCCCAAGGCATGCGGGAGCTACTCAGGAATCGTCAGATCGTGCGCATGCAGATACGGAACTGATGGGCCGATGGATCACGAGAGGCTCGCGCCCAGACCGGGTGCAAGATGCACCGCCTTGGTAAGTGCAAACGAGCACATGTGGGACAAGTGCTCCACGATGCAGTCATCCCCCTGGGCACTGTACCATATACGTACCTAGGTACCTAGGTAGTGCACACCACACGTAATAGTGCACGACGCAATTCCCAAAGCCTGCCCGTCACAAGAACGGGATCAGGGTCGGGGACGGTAATAGCAACAGCTAGCAGCAGCAGGCGGCAGCAGCAACCGCGCGAGCCTCCCTCCTGAGGATCCTCCTGTGAGGATCCTGCATCCCTCTGCTGTAATGGCCCACCTGCCCGGCGCTGATCATGATTACATATGTAGTGCAGCCAGGTACACCATACCTGTACACTCAACGTGGTGTGTGGATACCTGGCTCGAGCCTGGGTACAGAGCAATGCACATGTACACACTATACCCATCTCATAATCCCTTCCAAAAGTGGCCGACATATGCGGGAAAAGGGTGCATTAGTGGGTCCTGACACCTTCCTAGCGCGAACCTTAATTTTTTTGCCGTGCGGCTGTCGGGCATAACAGACAGGTGGGCTGGTGGGAAGACGCGAAGTGGTGTGGGCTGTAGGCTGTGGGCTTGTGGGCTCGTGGATATGAGCGGTGGGCAAGGGGGCATGGCATACTGTACATAGCAGTGTGCTACCATCCTAAGAGAGGAGGGCCAAGAGCCAAGAGCAGAGCCGTTGGCTATGGCTGTGGCTGCATCGATCAACTCATCAACTCGTCAGTCAGTCAGTCAGTCAGTCAGTCAGTCAGCCAGTCAGTTAGTCAGTAGTCAGTCAGTCAGTCCTCGACCCGCACAAAGCATACTCCGGACACCAAACATCGCCAACGCCAACAGTACCACACCCTCTGCTTGTCAGGACATCGGATGCGAGCCCTGGCGCCGTCCCTCATATCGGCTGGGGCAGGGGACGGATCCTCCCATTATGGAGACGTGCCACTGTAATGCCTCTGCTGTGGGTCCCTCTTCGTCGCATCTTCAGCAATTGCAGACAGCAAAAAAGGACCACAGACGATCCAATTGCCCACTTCCCACGATTAAGCTTTCGGACCTCGTTTTCCTTCTCCCCATTCGGCTTCAACTCCGTGGCCTTTGTGACGCGCTACCAACCCGTCGCCCAAAGTTTGTTTCACGGACTCTCGCATCGCGAACAGCTCGGCGGCACCTGCCACTGCATTTGCGGAATGCACACATTTGGGTCTGATGTACACGCAGGAGACGAGAGTATTACGACGCGCGCCACAATGAAGGGCCCCTCTCCCAATATCCCTCATCCCTCATGCCTCGTCCCTCGTCCCTCATCCCACATCCCTCGAGACACTCAGCGCAGTGACTTCCGTCCGCCGCCACTTTGGCAGCAGCATCGGACTTCTGCCTTTCGCGGTCCCTTCCGAAGGCCTGCCTGCCGCCTGCCTGCCGCCTGCCTGCCCAGCGCTCGATACAATTACAGCCAGACAGCTAGGACAATTCGGAGCATCTCATCGGACCCACTCTGCCAGCCCAGCCCGCCCGTGTCCAGTGTCCACGCTCGGGAACAAGGGCACAGCTTGAATTGGACCCTTGCCCCGGTTTTCGAGCTCCAACGGTGACATCCCAAAGCTGCGGAATGTCTTATTCGGGACCTTCTTGAATGACAGAGAGTCAGTTCACTTCTGGTTGGTGACCGCAACTGAGTCATCTCCTGCCCAGCTCTTGTTCCTGACGCACTGTCGTGTCGTCACTATCCCTCTCCGTTGGAAACGTGCGTGTTGTCCTGCCTGCCCACCCGCCATATAGCTGACTCGATCAGCGGTTAAACAAAGAAGAAAAAAAGTGGTATGCTTTCGGCGATACGCCAGCTGTGACTGACGGTCACAGCATCTCAGGTGAACTCTCACGGCTGGCATCTGCACCAGAGGAACACCTTCCGCAATGACGACTGCCAAGCTGTTGATATTCCCATTGTCCCCACCGTGTCATCATCAAGCAAGCCAGAGGGGCAATTCCGACGGTTTATGAGACCTCGCAGCGGAGATGGCCATTCAATGTAATAAAACAACCCTGATTCGCACTCGCCTATCTTTGATACGGGATACCTTGATTGTACCACAGCAACGGTAACATACCGTTACATGCGCAGCCACAGCCACCGCGGCTCTCGTTCCGCGAGAACAATCTCCCGTCGGTGGCGGGAGTTGTCCACCGGCGATTCATCCCCCATTCGAAACGCCTTGAACTGCCAACTCATACCTATGATGAGGCTGACCCGCTTCGGAAGACCAGTCAAACAAACATGCAGTCTTGGGCTCAAGTCATTCGAACCTTATACCGATCTTGAATCCCAATCTTGTCCTCCCATCCCATCACCACGCCGGCGGCCCAGCATCAGGGTTTTCCGTCTAGCCAGCCTTCCAGAACAGTTCTCTTACTCTGACGTGAGAAAAAGACCAGCGCCCGATTCAGCCAAGAAACAAAAGACCGGCGCCACTAGCTCGGCGCGTGCATTATACTCGCGCCCCCATCGTGTCAAGCCGGCGCCTACAGTTTCATATCCAAGGTAAACCTCGCCATTGACGGATCAACAGATAAAATTTTACGTGCGCCTCTTCTCGGTTTACCAAAAATAAGGTGATGCGCAACGACTCGTGGTGCGAAGTTCAAACGGGCGAGAACAGGCGCTGTTGTCAAGATTCCAGGGCTTTCCGTGGTCGGCCGATGATGTCCTTTGGTCTCGGAGAGCCTTGGCACGATGGTGCCGTATGTTTTCTTTGCCGCAGTTCGGGTCGAGTGGTCCCCAGATCTGGCGCACGGCAAGGACAGCCCTAGCTCACCGGCGATATTCGGGCGTTGTTCGGGGCGGCCTGGAAGGCCAAGAAGCTTCGATACGTCTTCCACCCGCCTTCCGTGCATCTTTCCAGAAACCGTTGAGTCGTTCCAAACGACGCTATGTGCTGGATGATCCTCACGAGTTTCATGCAGCTTCTCCCATGTCATGAGACTGGTGTCCGCACGAGCATGCCGCCAGGCTGGATCGTCGTGGAACAGACTGTAGATTTGACCAAGATCCTGACTTGCCAACCTTGGTATCAGAGTCATGATGGCAACGCTACCCTGCGTTGTTGAGAGTGGCGGTGTCCCTGTGACGTCGCGAACGCGGCTTGTCACCGATTTCCTTTTATTGAGCAGTGTTTTTGTGCCTCTTGCCGCCTCTCGGACTCTCGCCAGTGTACAAAGCAGACATCTGGAGTTCTCCAGACCCCCTGATTTTACCGCCCCATTTGCGCCTCGTCGCGGATGCTCATGCAATGCCAATGCAACTCTATAAGTGTTTTCATACGTGCGTGGAAAGCCCGCCGCACAGATGCAGGAACCCACACCAACCCACCCAAAGCCCAAAGCCTGAGGTCAGATTTGCGTCAACTGCACGCATCATCACACGCCCTCAACAGCAGTCTCCGATGCCAGGTACAGTAGATCATCTGCATTACTTGCTCCTGCTCTACCGGGTCTTTGGCTTCCTCTTGCCGATCTGGTAGCCCCATCCCCTTAGGACCTTGACCACCTTGGGAGTTACTGCTGCCGTCAGAGGCACCCGAATGAAAATGAAGGTTTTGTGGATGGCGTACGCAAGGGCCAGCTGTGTCGCGAGGCCTACGGAGTCATGCGGATGTCAGCTGAAGGACTTCGTACTTGGCGAAACGACCGAGCCACCGAGGCGCTCAACTCTATCTACCTTTGCCGCCATTCCCATCGAGGAAAGTCCTTGCGGTCGCGAAAGCGAAGCAAAGCCAAAGGCACTCGAAAGGTGATGCGTCTTTGTTCTGCGCGCTTTCTCACCCTGCCCAGCCTTGCGCTGGACACAGCATGTTCGACAACGTGGACAAGTCTGCATCACAGTGTAGGAGAGGCCGTGAGGGAGAGCCGCCAGGCGGGTAAGAGAGCAAGATAGAACTGCATAGGGAATTCGTGAATGACTTACTCGCTTCCTCCTTGTGCCTTTCTTGGGCCTTCTCGACGCCCCAGCCCACCTTCTCGACGTCCTCGCTGACGTGGTTGTCCCCCAGCTCCTTCTTCTCGGCTTCCTTGAAGGCGGCGCGGTACTCGTTCCAGCGCTCCTTGACGGACTCCGGCACGATCCTCCTGAGCCCGGACATGACCCACCGCTCGGCCTCGGCGATGCGGTCGGTGCCGACCATGCGCACCAGCAGGAAGCAAAAGGGGAAGTCGAGCACGCTGAGGCCCAGATACACGCCCAGGGCCGCCCAGCCGTACTCACGCGAGAGCTTGCGCAGGCGCGCGCTCAGCGACTGCGGGTCCGCCTCTGCCTCAGCTCCCTTGCCACCTCCGCCGGACCGGCGTGACCACGTCCAGTTGAAGGTGCGCTTCTGCGTCTTCTGTAACAACCCCTGCGCTGTCTTTTGCGCGCGCGGTGCAGCCGCCGAGGGGCTCCGTAGAAATGTCGTCCGCCCAGTGCCGAATGTCCTCGCGCCCATAGCCGTCGCCTGCCCCTTGGCACCTCTCAATGGCGCCGACGCGGTGCTGGTGGGGGTTGTCCTGCAGCCCTGGGCTACTAACCTTCGTAGGGGAGCTCCCGTGGCTGTCGCCGTGGGCTGACGGCCAAGCACCGGGGCCCGGAACGCCCCAGACAAGGAGCTTCGTAGCATTGCTGGTTCCCTGTGCTGCTCTGTGGTCCGTGTGGACTTGGAGAAGAGCGAGACGGCTGCCCGGTTTGCTCCTGTAGGCCGTCGCAACGGGGGGCTGTAAATGCTGCACGCGCGCAAGGTCTCGCCGTCGTCGTCGTCGTTTAGGTCGAGGTTAAGAAGGGTAGGTATAACGGTACGGATATGTCGGGGTTTAGGGAGGACCGTGGGAAGCTGACGGCCCACGCCGGCAGACCCGGTGGCGATTCTCGTGATGTCCCCTTCTTCGGGAGAAGACGGGCTGCCTCTCAGGCTTTCAGGATGATGCCGTGTCCGTGACTTCCGTTGAACAGAGCAGCAGGCCTTTCTGTTGCTGTGAAAACGCAAAGACCGTCGCAGCCGCATGGTGAGAAAAAGTGATGGAGCTCTCATGATGCGCGATGATGGAATTTCTCTGCATTGGCGGGCTCTGATTGGATGGGATGAGCGGCATCGGCGAAATATCGCCCTCCCCCCCGGAGCTCCGACCATCAAAGCTTACTGTACAGCTACAGTACCCAGGTACCTGAGGTACCTGAGGTACAGGCCGAGATGGTCGTCAGTCTTCGGGCCTGAAGAGTAAGCCATTGTAGAAACACCTAGACCGCCTGGGTAATTTGATGGTTTGCTTTGTCAGTATTCGGGCCTCGTCCAATACTCCATCGCATGATCTTGCTATCCCAAGCCTCACAAGAGGCGTGAGGAAATCCCGAGGTCCGTCGACTTTACAAGCAGAATCGATGTGCGAACCCTAGGCATGAGGCTCCCAGGGCCCCCTTAACCCTCGGTGCCACCCTCCAATATGGGTGTGCTAAAGATAGACAGTCTAGACTACCTAGGTACCTACCTGAATATTCGTCCCTCGAGTTGAGCTGCCCCCTAAGTCTGGAATAGTGGTGAGGGCCGTGCTAAACCTGGCAGCCCCTTCAGACCTTCAAAGGGCTTTAGTTATATACTCCATTCATACAGACGAGCCATTCTGCCAGTCACTGTGTCGTTCGTTACAGGTCCCCCAGACGCTACGAGCGTTGCAAGAATGCCTAGTATCAGCTCTCATCATTACTCGTGCTTGCCAGGTGATTCTGAAAACCAAAACAAGATAACGGCATATTTCAAGTACTCCACTCCATTTGAGATAGAAGAAGGTCGCTCGTCGAAGTCTGGATGGGATATCAGTTTACAGGCGTCTTTCGATTCCGTAGATGGCGCTGATGTTAGTTGTAAGCAAATGCGTATCGATGAGCGCTCGTTTATATCGAGGAGTCTAATTCCTGCCTAATTTAGTAAGGCCGGAGAGGGAACCGAGCACAAGTGACCGCGTACAGAATGAGCCCACACCACCGCGCAACAAGGCGCATGATACTACAGCGGGCCAGCAGTCGTTTGAGGATCTCGGCTTCCCCTCTTCGGCCCGTCAAACAAGAGGAAGCAACTATCAAGGCTCAAACTCGGGCAGAGTCTTAGTAAGTACCAAGAGTCCCGATGCCAAGGAGCTTCTTTGTTGTAGGGGTTTCTAACAGAATGACCCCAGGATGATGTTGGAAGGACTATGTAGCTGCCTTGAAACCGGTAGCAATGCAGAGTCACTTTCGCCGCTGGAGCCGCCATCTCACGCGAACGCCAGAAGCAGTTGGCATTTGCCTACGAGCCTTGACGACACGAGACTCTGGATTCTGTCGCATCCTTCATTTCAAAAACATAAATCCGATGTGGCAGAATTCATGTCCAGGATGGAAATCGAACAGAAAGAAGCTCAACACTCGAGCCAAGAGGGACAAGCCTTTTCATCATTTCGGAAACCTCGAACATGGCTGTGTCATGACTCTATACTATCCAGCGCTTGGGACGAATTTGTTTCCATAGAAACTGCGGCTTCCAACCAGCGGGCAAAGTTGCTCGTGGTTCCTTCGGGCCATCTTGCGGCTCGCTTGCATCTTCGTACGGAAAAAGGATACAAGGGCACACTAACGAGGATTGCCGGTTGGAGTTTAAAATCGGGGAGTCCCTCTTTTGATTCAAGTTATAGAAACCAAGCTTCATCTTTGAATTTTCCCTTCACCATACGCATGCTGTCTGTCGAATACTATGATGGTTCCGTGCCACTGAAACCTGCCTTCCTCTGGCCTTCATTCTCGTTGCTGACCTCGCCGCCAGCTTCGGTGTCAGCTAGAGCACGCTCCCGCTTCCTCTCTAGCAGCTTCTCGAGCCTCTTGGCCGAGTTGAAGACCCCGTTCGTGCCCGCGCCACAGGCCGCGCAGGCCGGGTCTTTTCGATATCGCTTTAGCGCACACGGCTCGCAGAAGTAATGCCCGCATCTGGTGACGATAGGCTCTTTGTAAGACTCCTTGCAGATGATGCAAGCAAAGGGTATACTCTCCAAGAAGGCTCCCTCGTCGCTTTCTTGCTCCTCTTCGGCCTTTTTGCCGTCGATGCTTGCGACGACTGTGCCGGATGCCTTTCTTCCCCGGGTGACGTCCTCCCATTCACGATCAAGCTGCCAGCCCTGCTTGTAGTCTTCCCTGCTGTGGAGGAATTTGCAGTTGTCTCCAAAGCCGCAGAAACCAGTTTGTTTGTACTGAAGATAGTCAGCATGCATAATCTTGAAGGTTAGATGATCGAGTGCTCACGTCTGCAAACGTCTGGGGCGAAATCCGTTATCACCGTAGTGCGGACGTTGGCCGACCTCTTTTCCGGCCCCACGGCTCTTGCTGAGCTGGTCGCGTCGTTTTTGCTTGCTAGGGGAACAGCGCGATCTGCTGCAAAGGGAGCCGGGAAAAGATCATGTGAGGATGTCTCTGGCGCGCTAGGCTTTGTTTTCGATCGCTTGACATGCGTTCTTCGCGGCTTAGTGTCATCTTGGGATGAGGCGCCATCGTCGGAACCGTCGGACGATGTGGGTGATGATGTGTGCACTCTTTTCCTCAAGCCGGCCTTGCCACTTCTCTTTCTGAACTTGATCGTGGATTCCATGATGCTTGCTAGAATGAGCTGTCGAGAGGAGCCGGGATCTTTCAAAAGGTGCCGGCTGAGCAGAATCAGAGCATCCACCACCCACCCATCCACCTGTCAGGGCCACGGGTGTGGATTCTAGTGGGTGTGTACGTAGGTTGATTGACTGCTAAGCTAAGTCTGCAGAGAGGTCTGAAATAGGCCCAAAATGGGTGCCTGCCGGGATCCACATGGGCTGATCCCTGCTTATTAATCAGCCCAAATGGCCACCATAAGTATCTAGCACGACTAGAATTGCAGCTTCGCTGTTTCCTCCATACTACCTAGGTACCTAGGTACCTAGGTAGACAGTAGTCGGGGAGAACAACGCCCCAAAGGTTCCAGCAAGCCGGACCGTCCAACATTGGAACTTGGCCTCGTCATGCACCCATCAAGCTGAAAAGGCAGACTGGACAAGAGCGCCGGACTCTAGTGCAAATCATATTGCTCACGGACAGATGAGGCTCCTCGTGCTTACTTTGTAGCAGGAGTTTGACGTCAAGCTGAGATGAGATAGTCGATCACTTCCCATGCTGCTATTGCGGGGCGAGGGCTGTTTCGCACTGCCCTGCATCCAGTACAGACATAACACACTGCACTTCCTAGGTAGTCTACCTAGATTACTGGCGGTGTACTTTGTATAAGTCCATACAAGTCCAGCACGAGCCGTAGTCCAAAGCCAACACGGCACGGTCTGTCGTTCTTGCTCTCAGGACTCCCATCTGATCTCTCCAACCCCCCAATTCTAACTAACATCCAACTCGGGGAAACCTCGCTGGCGTGGTCCCTCGCGCTCTTCTTCGCGGCCGGCCTCACAGACATTCATCTGAATACCAACAGCACTGGCAGGCAAGGCGGACGCACGGCACATTTCACGATCCATCGATCGACGCCCTGCCTTCGCAGCCCTGCAGGAAGACCCAGAAAACCCCTCGGCCTTCGGTTCTCTCGGATTGCAGCCCATCCAGATGACATCTGTCTCTTGATGCTTAACCTCCCGCTGGATCCGGCTGAGAGAGCTAGACAGTACTGTCAGCACAGCTCTGATCACCTTTGGAGAGTCCAGAGGTGTGCACCCCGCCGTTACATTTGTTCGGCTTTCCCCAGCGCAAAACCGTTTCAGAATACAACCATACAAAGCTCGGCATAGGCCTTGCCCGTGATCGCATTATATTGTCCACATTCAAATCACATGTCTACAGCTCAGCAGATGGCAAGCAACGGGTCAGCTGCGTCGACAGGCCCTAGGATCCAGGATGAGAGTGCTCGCAATACTTCAACTGAAGAGGCCTACTTCACAGGAAAACCCTCACCACGAGCTCTCAGGGAGGCTCTGCGGCTTGCCGACCACGGGAGGATATCAACACCCGCGGAGAGTGCTAGTGAAGAAGACTACGACGATGAATCGCAAAAGCCGGTTGCCGTCCTTCGACTGAAAGGGAGGCGTGAAAAGGAAGAGTCCGGTGCCGTCCCAATATCAGGCAGCAAATTAAAAGTCAGCGAAGGCACCAGCGACGTAGCGACGCCGAGTGATGAGTCTTCCGAGAACGGGACCCTCGAAGATGTAGCTTCTCTCAGGGGCGCGAAGGTATATACCGTAGCATCGGATGACAAGGAGCTTCGAGAGATCTTGAGACGAGGCCTGCAGAGGGTGAGCACCGGAGCACCCCGTGGCGAGGAACAGGGGGCTGACAACGTCGCAGGCCAAAGAACAGCAGTCGAAGGTCAAACGGAAAGGAAGGTTCAGTGACTATGTCTTCACGAGGAAGTTCTCCACGTTCGACAGGCAGAATGTCGCGGCTGCTAACAGCCCGTTTCACGGATTCTTCACCCTCTTTTGGATCGCCGTCGCGTTCCTGCTGCTCAAGATTGGAGCAGAGAACTGGAAGAATACGGGCAATCCACTCGGGACCAACGATATCATGAAGTATATGTTCAAGCGGGACGTTGTCATCCTGCTTATTTCCGACGGGGTCATGTGTGGTCTCACCGGTGTCAGTTGGATACTGCAGCTCCTTATCAAAAAGGGCTATGTGGATTGGGACTCGTCAGGGTGGATTCTCCAGAATGTGTGGCAAACCACATTCATCGGGAGCACCATTGGGTGGACACAGCTTCGGCAATGGCCTTGGTCTCACACGGTCTTCTTCGTCCTGCACTCACTGGTGATGCTGATGAAACAGCATAGCTATGCGTTCTACAATGGCTATCTATCAAGCGCCTACAACAAGAGGGCAGAGTTGCTGAAGAAGCTCAAGCAGCTAGAGCACGTCGAGGCCGTGGAGTCTCCATCGCAGACTAAGCCGACGGCCTCGTCGATATCGACGGACCATCTTGCCCGCAGACCGTCAAGAAATGACATCCGGCAAAGGCGGCAGTCGCTCCATTCGGGCGGGGAGGCGTTCAGTAAAGACCTGGAGGGGATTGAAGCAGCCATCAAGTCAAACGAGCCCCTCGACCTGGAGCAGATTCATGTTTTCGAACAGGTCATCAAGTGGGAGATTGACGGGCTCACGGAGGAACTCCAGGGCAAGTCGACTTCCCCTGAGCGGGCGTACCCCCACAATGTCACTTACCAGAACCACTATGAGTACATTGTCTTTCCGACCCTGGTCTACGAGCTCGAATATCCCCGGTCTGAGAGTATTGACTGGGCTTACGTTGCGGAGAAAGCCGTTGCGACTTTTGGGGTTATATTTGTGATGATGATGGTTTCTCAGGCCTTCATCTACCCGGTGGTGATGAAGACTGTCGACATGAAAGAGTCCGGCATGTCGCTGGTGGAGCGCTTCAGGGAGTTCCCCTGGCTGTTGTCGGACTTGATCTTCCCTTTCCTGATGGAATATCTTCTCACCTGGTATTTGATCTGGGAGGCGATCCTGAACCTCCTCGGCGAGCTGACGTACTTTGCTGACCGCGAGTTCTACGCCGACTGGTGGAACTCTATCAGCTGGGACCAGTTTGCGAGGGACTGGAACAGGCCGGTCCACAACTTCCTGCTGAGGCATGTCTATCACAGCTCCATCAGTGCCATGCGGGTCAACAAGCACACGGCGACGCTGTTCACATTCTTCCTGTCGGCACTGGTCCACGAGCTGGTCATGTGGTGTATCTTCAAGAAGCTCAGGGGTTATTTGCTGTTTATGCAGATGTTGCAGCTACCTGTGAGCCTCTTCCCTTGCCCCAAGCCGTTTTCGTCAGGGCTTTCTGCAGTGTTGGTGCTAACTCACCCTGTTTAACAAAAGCTTGTCCAGCTGAGCAGGACAGAGTGGATGAAGGGCAGGAAGACGCTGGGGAACATCAACTTTTGGTTGGGCATCTGTACTGGCCCTTCAGTTCTGTGTTCCCTCTACTTGATACTGTGAGGGCTAGTTTCCCTATCAGCCGAGAATGATGTAGATAAAAGGTGTCACTCAATGCTCCACTTCGGTAAATTGAAGTATCCCAAAAGATCTGAAAGCCTTTGCGTGACTCTGAAAGGTAGGGGTGGATGTTCGGACGGAAACACCCAGGCTGGCAGCACCTCACCTAGCCCTGCCCCCATTACACAATTGCGGCTGTAGGCCGTGCTCAACTCACTTCGGGCAGCCCGCGGCGTACCTACATTAGCAGCTGATTAGGCACCTGGGAAGCTCCAGCGGTGAGGTCACCGCGCGGTGGAACCTGCCGGCGCACGGGCCACCTGCAGCCTCCCCAAACAAGCTGCCTTTGAAAGGCCACTCACTTTTTTCGACCTTCAGCTCTGTTCAACACCACAACCGCAACCCCCCCATCGTTCATCGACGAACCGCATCACCACCTCAGCCTGACAAGATGTCTCGTGGCGGTACCACGCTCTACGTCACTGGCTTCAGCCACGGCACTCGTGCCCGCGACCTCGCCTACGAATTCGAACGGTAATTTCGATCCCTCCTTCCTCAGCCCACCACCACCCACCCAAAATCTCCAGTCTAGTCCACGTCCACGTCCTCGTCCAGTCCAGTCCAGTCCAGTCCAGTCTCGTCCAGTCCCTCGAGGCCTCCTCCATCCTCCCAGCCGCCCTCGCCCTCGCGTCGAAGTGTTCGCTATGTATACCCACCGTCGTGTCGTACCCACCGTCGTGTCGTACCCACCGTCGTGTCGTACCCACCGTCGTGCCATGCTTCCGCCCTGCCCCCATCGTCCCCCCTTCGATCGAGCGGTCGGCGATGACAGAACGCTTCCAAACAAACACGCGTGGCTTTGCACCGGGCAAGTCGCCTGTCAACGGTATCCATCCGAGCCTGCGGCGACGCGAGCGCAGGAAATTTCGAGAGAGGACCTTTGTCCGTTTCGCTTGGTTTGACACTACTGACATCACATACGACACAGCTATGGCAGGCTCGTCCGTTGCGACATCCCTGCGCCCCGATCTGCTTCGAGCCGGCTGTAAGCATACGCTCTATCCCGAACGTTCCGAAGGGCCGCTGGTTGCTGACTCTCCATCATCAGGTTCGCGTTTGTGGAGTACGAGGATCGTCGCGATGCTGACGATGCCTACCACGACATGCACAATAAGCGGATTGGCCGCGACGATATACTGAAGATCGAGGTAAGATAGCTGCGCATCGCCGCCACCGCCGGCCAACGTCCATGCGCTGATGTCTCTACAGTGGGCCCGCACTCCTCCTTCTGCATCTTGGCGCTTCGATTCTGGCCGTGACCGCGACCGTCGCCCTCCGCGCTCTCCTCGTCGCCGGACTCCCAGTCCTCGGCGTGCTCGTGACTATTCTCCCCGCAAGGATGACCGTCGTGAGCGCGACCGTTATGACGAGCGCGATCGCCGTGACACTCGTGACCGCTCGCGATCTCCTGACCGCCGGTAAGTGGCCGACCCTTGATCAATCCGCGCGAGTTGGACTTCTGGAGCAAGAGGCTGACCTGGCCGATGTAGTGACCGCGACGATCGGGAGCGGGATGATAGGGATGATCGGGATCGCCGTGAAAACGGCGCCAACGGCGACGACCGCAAGCGTAAGCATTCAACGCGCCAAGTTCAAGCCAAGCCACTCACTGACAGATGCAGCAGCCCTGGACAGCCCTCCTCCTGCCCACGATGACCTTGACACCGCGGAGTAGATGATCGCGGATTAGGGATGTGGATTGCGAGGTTTCTGCTCTTCCCCTTTCCTGCGGCACTAACTGAACGGAATGCCTGGTGCACTTTGACTTCCTTAATATGGGTGTTTTAGTTTCCGATGCGAATGCGGAAATCGGCAAATTCTCTTTGACGGCGTCGGAAGAGCGCAAAGGCTGCGCCCGAACTTCAGTCGAATCTCTCGGCACGGTTTTCCTCACTAAGCAAGGACAGACTCGCGACAAAAAAAAAAAAAGTAGCTTTAGATGATCGTAGGACGAATACCAATGCATGCATTGCTCCAAGAAGCCCACGTGGTTCTCATCGAAGCGCTGCTGATGGTGACTCCAGCTCAGACAGATTTGATACATGCCGCGGATCACTCATCGTGACTCAGTCGTGTCCGGAATCTACAGACCTCTCGGTGGTCAAAACCCCATTTCTATGTGCACAAGCCGGGTCCGAATGGATCCAAGGGCTCTTGGAAGATAATCTCATCACATGATATGACACATACATCAATCCCATGTTTACAAATATCACTCGGTCCAATTCAAGCAGTTTAGTAGAGACTTGTTATGCATTCTGGTATTTCCATAATTGCTCAGCTGACCAGACCAAGAGTGTCCCTTGCCCTCGACACCCACAGTGAGTGAAGAGGGCGCCCGCGCGTGCGGGCTTCTGCTGCCCAGGGTATGTTTCTGGCCAAGCAGCAAGTAAGCAAAAAGGAAAAAGAAGAGGAGAAAAAACCGCTCCCGCCAGCCAAATGGACTCCCGACTCCCGTTCAAGTCGATATCGCATGCTGGAACGCCTCGCCGTAAGCAATCTTCTCAATCCAGCACCCGCCGCCTTGACCGCTCCCGAAACCTGAGAGCTGAAATGAAAGGGAAAGAACTGAGACCACCGGCTTCCTTTTGCCATTAATTGGCCGATGCCTGTGCGTGGTAACAGTACAATATTAAAGCAAGAAAACAAGGCCAGCAAGAACGGATCCGTCCGCCCCGCCATGGCCCCCGGCGGTAGGAAGAAAGCGCCGGTGGCCAAGAAAGGCGATGAGTATGTCCAGTCAACCACAAGGCACATACTGGTAGGCAGCAATTGCAGCCTGAGCGAAGCACGAATAAGTGAACAAAACACACAAGCGTCATCCCGGGTCGTGAGAAGGCCGAGAGCCCAACCTCGCCGCAGAAGAGGCCGTATGCCGGGCCCAACTCCTACTGCGTTGAAGCAGTTTGACCTACCAGCCCGCGCTCCGTATGCAGATCCAAGAAACGCCATTCCAACGAGATAATCCAAAGCAAGCAAAAAGAAAAGGTAGGCAAGTGGTCGGCGGATACAGCTCGCTCGAGTCAAGCAAGCCTACTCGATCTCCATCCTTCCCGCGATATCCTCACTCATGCCGCGCAACGCGCTCAGCCTCGGACTCGTCTCGTGCTCATCGGCATGCTCATCCTCGGAGACTTCGTCGCTGAGGTCATCACTGAATCCATCGTCCTCGTAATCCTCGTAGCTTCCCCCAAATTCATCAAGCTCGAGCACACCGTCCTTGTCGCGGTTCCATGAGAGCCCGTCGTCAGCGTAGTCGTCTTCGTCATCACTAGTCGGCATCCGCTCGGCCTCACGGTCACCTAGCCAGTACCTCGCGCGCTTGTTCGCACCGACGTCCTCGAGCTGAAGCTGCCTGCGCTTGCGCAGATCACCCGTCGACGACGAAGGCGTGAGCGACATTGCGCCGCTCCGTTGGCGATGACGGAGTGGTGAGGGCGGGTTATAGCTATGCGATACTACGGGTACACCTCGTACATAGAGGTACGCGACGCGCTTACGCTCCCTGTTGAAGAAGAGATAGTGCAAGCTCCAGATGGCAGCAGTCTCCTCGTCAAAGGGGTTCGAGGATGGTTGGTAGGAGAAGACGGCGCACTCCCTGAGTGTCATCTCCTTATCGATCAGTGCCCACATGTGGGGGCCCCAAGGTGGAGACTCCGTGCCGGACACGGCCGGGGGCGACGACCCCGTGTCGGCTGCAGCAGCCTTGGTCCTCTTACTCGGAGGGAGTAATGAGGTCATGGGGAATTCGGTGGTGGAGGGCGCGTTGGGCCGCGCGCTATGCAGAGTCGTGTCGAGATTGGCGACCACTTTCCTCAACATGCGCTCTCGCTTAAAGTCGGCGGGCCGCAGTACGTGGCTGAAATCGTAGTCCGGATGTGACGCGTTCAGTGTCGCGATGAGGTATGCGAACGTCCTGCGACTTGAGATGTCGGATAGGGGGCCGAATGGACTCGACCGGGACAGGTTAAGGGTGGTGCGCTGGGGAGGTGACAGGCTGGACCCGAACTTGAGCAGGGCGGCATGCTGTGTTTCTAGCGACTTGTCAATGTTCTTGTAGAGCTTCTTGTCAGAACCGGCGGCCTTTGTCGTGTACAGATCGCAACCGCCAGTAACGTGACAATCGGGGGTGTCGAAGTTGAGCGCACTGGCCACGACGTCGAAGTCGCGAAGGGGCAGGAACTAGGAGTATCTGGTCAGTCTCGCAGAGCCCTTGTTAATGCAGAGGTGGGTATGTAATCGGCTCGAGTTTGCATACCTTCATCTTGGAGTTGTGTAGTCGGAGAGACTATGCACTGCGTCGATGGGCGTGATGTGGTGGTGGTGTGGTGTTGTTGGCGTACTGGTTCGGGTGTTATCGAGTGAGTGGAGTTGTGTGTTATCGCGGGACCACTGCGTCATTCGAATGGAACACGAGTAAAGGGGTCCGATCGCAGAGTGCAGCTTCGTGCTCGAGGTATGTGGGAACAATAGATGGATAGATCTGACTGCTCGTCGGCCGAGATCGCGAAAAAGGGTCAGACAGACACGGTCGCCGAATCGAATGCCTCGGTGTGATATGATGCAGTTGCTTGTGTGACGGAATCGAGTGGAGGACAGACAGTCGGGTGGGTTCCTGATGATCAGTCGGTCAGGTAGCCGCAGTCGCAGCCGCAGTCGCAGTCCAGAACGCGATAGCGTCCAAGTGATTACTGGTAAGAGAGGGCCATTGACGCCCAAAAAAAAAGGGGGTTTAGTCTGGGCAAAGCTGGTGTGATTGCTTGTCACGAAAGGAATGCAAGAAAGAGCTCTTTGTTCGGGAAAGGAGATGAAGCGATGATAACGCAATGGACAGGCAGACGGGCGGATTGGCGGGCGGGCAGTCGGGCGTTTCGGAGGATCCAAGGAAGTCGCCAGTTGTTTGCCCGTGTCTGTCTGACACTGGGTCCCGGTAAGCAACCCTGGAAGACAGCTGAGACTAGGTGCCAAGTCTTTATGGGGGAAAGGGAGGGGGTAGGGGGGGAGGGAGGGGGAGAGGGAGGGGGCAGCTGCTAGGGACAGCGCAACAAAGGAGCCGAGCTCAGCCCCTGAGACTCTCGAGGTGGGTGGCCTGCTCGGGCGCACTGATGCGGGGGCCTGGACCTGCGAGGGAACGACGAATAGTAAGCCAGACGGACACCACGAGTAGCGTCCCGTGGTCAGCCGGAGAGTCAAGTCAGCAAGCACATGGAAGCCGTTGGCCTCGCTCGTCGGAGCCTTCTGCTTTGAAGGACGTTAGAACGTGCATCAGCCTATCCAGCTGGGTTGGATGGACAGGCGGATCGATGAGTGATTCAGAGTGAACGAATCGGTGATTGATGGGATGGATCGAGTGGGTGGATTGGATATTGGACCTGGTCTGCCGCAAACGGCCTTCATCATTGAGGACAGACCTTGCAGGTCTCTCTCTATTAGCACCCAATCCGCAGATTTGCATACCTCCTAGCCTGTGCGGCACCTTATCTTGTCAACTGTTTCCCCGAGTCTCTGCCTCGGGCCTCTTGAAACTCAGAAGTCTTCCTGTTGATCCCCGATGTGCTTCGGGCGGAGTCATGTATACCTCCCTAGCCTAAATCATGTGCGCCTGACTCCATTGTAATACGCTCTCCCCAGTGCTGTTGTGTATGCTCTCGTGGAGCGCCTCAGCCTGCGTTTTTTGCCTGTGGTGTCTCTCACGAGGCAGCCCGTCACAGTATACCGACGTCTTTGAGCGCATCTTTCACGCGATCCATTTCCTGCGTATGTTGTAGGCCGGTTAGCCGGAGCAAGACGCCACACGACCGCGTACCTTTCCCGGTGTATGATGGGCATTGTAGTTGGGGCATTTAGGTAGGTGGGCAATAGTATGTATCCAGCTGGGTTACATGATCTTGGTCACTTCGTCCTCGATCTGGCGGCAGTGGAAAGGGCGTCAGCGAGCTGCAACGATGAGAAATGGCGGGGGAGCGCAGCAGGAGGGCGACAATGACCAGTGATATGTAACCTCAAGACCCAAGCACGTCCGAGCCAACGACAGCTAGAGCGGGTGGCTGGAAGGGAAGAGAAGAGAGTGGAAGAGCTTGACTAACCTCCATGTCCTCCAACGAGTCCTGTTGCGCAATGCATCGTAACACAGTCTTCTTGCTGCTCTCCTGCAGCTCACCGGCGAGCAGGAGCTCGTCGAGTATCCAATATGCCTTTGTGAAGGAGAAGATGATGTCGAGCTCGCACACATTGCCGTAGTACTTGTCCATCTGCTCGACATAGCGGTGGATGACCTCGAGGGTGATGAGCTCGTTGTCGTCGGAGGATGCGCCGGCGATGAAGAACAGCGAGGCGTATCGGCGGTAGACGATCTTGGTGTCTTTGTACTCGAGGAAGTTGCACATGCGTGTTCGCCTGGCCAGGACCAGCTGGGAGACGTCTTTGACGATCTTGGCCTTCTCCTTGGGGGACATGGTCTGGAACCATTTCGCAAGACGCTGCAAGTGCACCTCGGGTCAGGTCTGCGCTGCGAGGCAAAGGGGGGGGGACCATGATGGTTGAGGACAACATACAACTTTGCCCTGCCGGGACAGCAGGATCAAGTAGTTGATTGCCATGATGGCAATCCTCCCATCAGATGATGAGGCGAAAGGAAGGTGACTGGCGGGAGACAGCAATGAGAGCGGAGGCTGTCGTCACCAAAAGTGTCCTCAGGAAGGTTTGCTGGACAATCGAGTAGTCGGGTCGGCCACGAGGAGTGCAACACTGAATGTATGCCCAGTGGAGCATGCTGGGCCGCTGTGGCAGCAGAGAAGTGGCTTGCCTTATCGATAGCCCTGGATTAGTGTAGACTAGACAGACAGGACCCGGCGCACAGGCCCTGTTACGCCCAAAGCACCCATAGCGTGAACTCCTGTAGACTAGACTAGCTGGCGACGGACACCTTCTATTCGAGGGCCTAGGACTGACGAAGTCAACCCGACACTGAAGGGCCACTTCAGTGGCTCTATGGTATTGCAGACGAGATTTGTGTAGATTTTGATGGATGAAACCAGATTTTGAACATCATGAGGATTTAAATTACTACATAGACATCACTCAACACCTGAATCTGACTGACAAAACGTCTATGCCAGACTCGAAAGCTGTTTCACACAATTGGGCTGGACAAGTTCGAACTTGTCAACAAGCTCCGCCCAGATAGCCTCTTGCAGCCGCTGCCCTTCGGCGTTGCAGACCCAGTCAGGCACCCACAATTCCTTGATCTTACAGCCCGAGAGTAGCTTGCCGTGGCTCTCCTCGCCGGCCACCAGACCATGCAAGATGGTGCGGCTGCCCTCTTCTGGAGTCCGCGCCATCATGGCCTTGACTGTCGAGAGCATCACCTTGGTGAAGGATCCAGCGTCCCTGCCCAGCCTAGAATGACAAAGTCCCGGCGCGACCATGTTAACGATCACGCCTGTGCTCTCTACCGGGACTGCTGCTCCGAGTTGTCGCACGGCTTGCTCTTCTACGAGCTTTGTGAGCGCATATCTGATTCATCAGGCGTTTTGGTGAGATCAGCTTCGGACTGCAGACGCACAGGTAGATGTTCTCCCACCTTGAGTTCATATTGGCCTTCTTTTGGTTGTTGAGCCCGTCGAAGATCTTGCCATCGCGGCTCTTGTCCATCTCACCCTTGGCCGTGTATCCCAACACACTGACGATAAAGACAAGCGTGGGAAGGATCCCGAGCTGGCGGGCGACCACGCTCAACTTGGGCAGAATAAGAGTCCCCAAAAGCAAGGTGTTGACAACATTGACTTGGATACTGGCCTCCATACCTTCCACTGTCGACCATGAGTCCAGCAAGACACCAGCGTTTGCAACAAAACCATCAATCCTGTCTACCTCGGCTGACACCTTGTTGGCAAAACTCTGAACAGACGGTTGCGATGCCATGTCAACGTGCCAAACCTGTTGGAGTTTAGGAAAACTGGCTTCAAGACGGACGATTGCAGCATACATACCTCTATCACGCCCTTGCGACCCGTCGTTTTCTCAATATCGTCTTTGGCGATTCCGCCCGCCGTGGGGTTCCGCACGGCTAGAATTACGCGTGAGGCCTTGAACTCGACAAGGTGCCGTGCAGTTTCCAAGCCCAGTCCAGAATTGCCGCCTGTGACGATATAGGTCTTTCCAGAGCAAGTTGACTCGTCTGCCAGGATGGGCAGGTTTCTATACTGCTCGGCAGTCAATCGTAGCATCACCATGTTGAATGTGTTGTTTCGAGATTTAAGTTACTTCAATGATTATTTTGATAGTACGTGCACAAATAGATCTTGACCTAGCCAACATTGAAAAGTTATAATACCGTCCCAGGAAAAGACGAGATGGGATCATATACGGATGATACTGGTGGGGACAAAGAACTCTAATAATGTGTTTCAATAGGATCATGGCTTTCACTCCCATTTTATATGCCCGAGTATTCTTACTTAGTCTATCAACAGCAGTGAGAAATAGAATGTGCCATGTGATGTTGTAAGAGTGTGGCTTCAATGTTCTCCGAGAAGGCATCCACGGCCAATCAGATATTGACTTCCTTTTTGGGCCTCGCTCAATGCCATGCCAGAGATTTCTCAGCACTAGTTTCCCTATGCCGACATTCTCCAAGTACTTGTGTACATACGTAGACCCTTGTTTCAATATTGTTTTCCATTCAAGGCTAGACAGGAAGTGATCCCACAAAATTTGCCTGTGGCATGTGGAATTTCGCTTCTGCATGGAAGATTGTTGCCCAATTATGGATTAGCGATTTAAACAGTAGCCCATGAGTACCTAGGTAGATACTTAGGTTCATTTTACCATTGTCCAATCCTACATTGGTGCCCGTATCAGGCTAGACGCGTAGATCCGGCTTACACGAGGTCGACCACCCACCCACCCAGGTATCTACTCAAAGATTCAAATCATTCAATTGCCGTAAGCCAAATCTGAGACCTCACCTGCGCCTTCAGCCTCACTCAATGCCAGCCTAGCTCCATTTCAAAGTCACTTCCTGACCAGTTCGATAGCCGCCACCTAGTAGAGATACATTCGACATCCTTTATGGCTTTGCAGTTCATTGACCAGGGGCGCGGCATAGGTGCGGTCGAGCGGCGCCTGATACGCTCCCATGTAATGAAGGGCAAGAATGCGGGCAGACCACGCCGCTCAACGAAACGACAAACGACCCTCTCTCACCCTATCAAGCGTGTCCTGGCCTGGTCCGCGCCGGCTGTTGTAACGGAATCCGCAGCGAAGCCAAGGCAACTGCTATGGAACGATCTGAGCCTTACGTCGTTCCCACAGCAACTCGATTCTGAATCTACCAAGCTGATGCACAGATGTACGTACATGCCACAAGTGAGTATTCAGGTTCGAAGATCCATGTTGTCTGACGCACATCTCTCAGGGTTCTTCGATATTAGTGATGAGCTCTTCCCGCCTCAGTTCTGCTCAAAGTTCGACATTATCAAGTCCGTCTGGGTGAATTGTATCCTTCAAGATGAAGCATGTTAGTGCGGAAGTGGACAAAAAACCCCCATCAGTAGCCTGTTTGCTAATCTGCTGCAGACTTTCACTCTACCCTGGCCATATCAGCTTCCTACGTTGACTTCTACCAGCGCAAGCCGAGCGTGTCCCCGAAAACGCTATACCATATCTCAAAGGCGTATGAGTTGGTCAACACCAGGCTGTCCGGCCCTCAGTGTGTTTCGGACAGTGCCGTAGCTGCCGTAATTTCCCTTGTCATGTACCAGCAGATACATGGCCAACACTCTGCTGGACTAATGCACCTGCGTGGTTTGTACCAGATGATCAGGCTCAGAGGAGGGATTCGCAGACTGTTGAAAGAGAACCGGGCTTTGGCGTTGAAGGCCTTGAGGTGCGTACATTGTAGTTGGGGCAAGTGGCTGTGCTCTCTTTCACACTCTTCGAATGTTTGCTCCTTCGCTGAGTGCCTCCCATGTCTTTTCCACGGTGACAGTTCAAGAAAAGTCCCGAAGCTGATAATTCCAAGGGTCGACGTCGAGCTGGCATTACAAAGCGGCTCACCCACCTTGTTTGGAAGCGAAGCTTTACCCAACGCAATCTCAACCGCTTCTGATATCTGCAGAGTGATCCAAGTACAATCCCTTGACGTCACGCCTACGACATTTCCGCATGTCATGCCTGAAGCGCTGGCCTTCTCCAACGTCCTCAACAGCATGGGTCGAAGAGGCAAGGCCAGGCTCGACGCGCTGCGTTTCATGGAGATGCTGATATGGCTCCTCTACCGTCTGGTCGAGGCCGTGCCTCTTGGGCAGCCACGCTCTCCCTGCGACTTGACTGAGCCGGGAGAACAGTACGGAGAGGTATTCCACCTGGCTATGCTGGCATTCATGACCACCTTGCTACCAGAGTATGGCAGTTTGCCTGACAGTGACAGCTCCAGCCACCCTCTTCTTCTTTGCTGTCGCCTGAAGAGTGCCATTCAAAATCTTCACATCACATCTAGGGCCCTGGAGGAGAACGGCGACCTCTCACTATTGCTGCTATGGACTCTGTTCATCAGCGGTGTCTCGGTGATGAAAATGGGCGCAGAGCTACAAAGACTGTGGCCATTGATCCGTGAGACCAGTACGCGACTACAATTGCGCGATTGGCCGGCTGTTCGTGATCAGTTGTATCGATTTCCTTGGCTACCTGCCTTACACGACCGGCCTGGATATGCGTTGTGGGAACTTTCTCAACAGCGCAGTGAGGCGCCTTCATCAGCTTCTTCCGACGACAGCCTGGTGATCGCGACATAGATTTTTCAGGCCTCGTAGGTAAGTGCTGGGCGGGCAGGCTCGACGAGGCAAGATGGGCCATCAAGCTCTCTCGGCCGTGTCCTGACTGGTTGGGCTTTGCGTGACTCAATCATATGTATTGTAGATACGCAACTTGTTAGTAGAGGTTCCAAGGTTCAGAGTCACTGGCCAATGCGATCTGGATGTGGCCTCAGAGGAGAAGAACACACAATGCCCAGTGCATCTGGTGAGACAAGGTGGGTTTACAAGCCCTCCTTCGACGATACGTATGGCAAGACAAATAATAGTTGTCTCTGAGTTGAGGTGAGGCAAAATGAAAGCGGCTGGGCGCAGAAGAGAGAGAACAGGGAGGGGGTCGGACGGGGCAGGAACAGCGGACCGTTGCGAACGCCCTAGTCCCGACATCGTGGAGCGTGGCACGCAGGGCGCACCTCGGAAGTTGGAGCAAGTCGCTTACAAAACCAGCCCTGGAGTAAAGGAACGTTCTGCTCTCTTCTCTATTTTCGCCGGTGCCGCTGTAGGCCGGTGCCCCATCCATGGACCGCGCCGTATGAGCCAGGATTACTATGCACGCCTAGTCATGGCCAGCTTCCTGGCGCGGGGCTGCAGCCGCCGCGTGATAATAACTCGAAGCATTCACAACCTCCCACGCAGGCCGTGGGGATGGAGATGCGGACGCCATGCAGACGACCTTGCCAGTTTTGACAGTTGCAGCGCGGGGTGAAGAGCCATCTTCCAAGGATCATACATGAGTAGGTCAGTGTCAGAGGCTGCCTGGCCATTCACCATGTTACAGTATATAGAGTTTGTGGTGTCGCCCGTTGCGCGCCCATCTATCTCCCTTTTGCCCTGTACGACCTGGGCCATTGCCGTCTCATCATCATCATCATCATCACACCCAGTACTAGTATTCAGTCCGGACAATTGATTACATTCCATTCCATCACCAGCTGGGGGCCCGAACACCCTCCTTCGGCTCAAGGAACGGACTCAATTAGCATGCCATGATCACATTACTAATACCCAAACCCAATTTAGCAGTCCCTTGATCGGACCGCGCCCCTCCCATCAGGGTCCCCCACCATGCCACCTCCCACCTCGACCCAAAGTTTCTTGCGGAGGCTCAAGAAGTTCGTCCTGGCACTGATTGACCGAATACGCCCAAAAAAGCATAACCCATCACTGTCGAGAAAACACAGTACCATGGCAAAACAACTGGTGCTATCCACTGGGTAGGTTCTTTGTCTGTGTGCTATTATCCTGTTCTGTCATTGTCTTGGGGGAAAAGTCTCAAAGAGTGTCGCTCTCTGAGCGCCAACCCATGACAACCAGCCGGCCACCCACCCAGCCAGCCAGCCCCCGACACATGCTAATTTTCCCGCGCCCTGTCGCGTTACAGCAACATCGTATCCGGCGGCCCCTCCATCATCCGCAAGCCAGGCGCATACCGCTCCAACCTCGAGCTCACAAACTCGCTGCGCAGCAACTTCCTCGCCGCAAAGCAGGCATACGCATCAGCAACACCAAACACCAATGGCTACGCAAACGGCAGCGCAAACGGCGCCGCCTCCACCACATCCCCCAATGGCATAGTCGACGATGCCGCCGCCGCCGACACACTGCCCGCCACGCCCGCCACAAAAACACCCACCCCGCTGCCGACGTGGACGTCGCAGGACCCCGCCGACGGCACCCTCTACATCCCCCGCATAGACTGGTCGTCCGAAACGGGGCTGCAGGAGCACCCCTCGCAGTATGACATCACCGTCAAGATCTTCTACCTGCCCACGTCGGACGTGGCGTCTCGCGCGGCCTACACGCGGCGGGCACTGTCGCTGGTGCTCAAGGAGCTGGGCGTGTCGTCGGTGTCGCTGCTGATCGCGTCGTTCCCGGGCATGTCGTTCGAGGGCGACTGCGAGTGGGAGGCGGACAAGCTCAACGCGTCGCAGGGCGACGACGGGTCGGAGCTGGCGACGTGGGTGCAGGCGCTCGAGCCGCTGCACGACGAGGGGCTCGCGCGCCAGCTGGGCATCGCCGAGTTCGGCAGCGAGAAGCTGGGCCGCTTCCTCGCCGCCGCCCGCGTCAAGCCCGCCGTCGACCAGATCAACATCAAGAACTGCTGCAACGTGCCCCCGCCCCTCGTCGAACTCGCCCGCGACGCCGGAATCGAGCTCTTCGTTCACAGCGACTGCACCGATGTCCTGCCCAAGGGCACCCTGCGCGAGCTGCTCGGCCAGGGCGTCAGGGGCGCCGGCGTCCTCGCCGACCCGGCCGAGGGCGTCGACGACGGCCTGAGGGGCGAGCTGACACCGCAGTGGGTCGTCAAGTATACGGCTGTGGTGAGGGACAGGGGCGTCATCGAGAACAAGGGCTACTTCGCCGGCGCCGGGCTCGTCGAGGAATAGAAAACATCCAGACATGCGCGGGTTTGGGGGGGTTTTCTGTTGGTAGACTCAGGGGGCGTGATAGCATTGTTGTGCCCTGGGGGCCCCTCTCATTGATACCACTTTTTAGCGTTTGGGCGATTGTTCGATGATTATGGTGTGTTTGGTCGGACCATGCCCCAGATTGGCGACGAGACACGATTTGAACACGGCGATAGAAGGCGCAAGGAGATATAAATATCACATACTGCAAGCGATTTACCAGGTCATGCAGCAATATGAGCTCAGCTCTCGAGGGGCTATGTCTCTTTCTTGTTTTCCTCTCCTCGGATCCATCAGGGAGCGAATCGTATATGTCTTGCTTGATACCCGGCGATTTCTCCGAGGCAGCTGGTGCATGAACTGGCCGGAATTGTTGAATAACTTTCCACGCGAACCTGAGTTCGGACAAGGTCGCAGCTCGCTCAACGCGTGGGTTGAAGAAGGCTGACCCAAGGTAGCCTCGACCAGCAGTAATTCCAATTGAGCCGTGATGTTTGGCTTGTTCGTGGGTAGGGTGGCCGGAACACCAGGCTGCAAAAATTAAAGCCGCACGAATACCACATACCATACGGCCGCCCGGGCGCAGGGACGGAGCAGACGGGACCGGCCAGTGCCTGTCTTTCCCCCTACCTCACCCCAACATACTCCGCTTGCGCCCGCGCATCCGCACGTCCTCGAGCTTCCTCAGCACGGGCTTCGACCCCTTGAACGCCGCGGCGTACCCGCTCAGCACCTCGCCGAACAGCTTCTCGGTCCGCGGGTGGGTGCTGAGGAAGGCGCGCTCCAGCACGTACAGGTCCACGGCGCGGTCCTCCTCGCTCTGGCCCTGGCTCGCGAGACCAAAGTCGATGATGACGATCTCGCCATCCAGAACACCGCCTTCGCGGTGGCCATTCGTTGCCGTGCTGTCTGCGTCCGCCCCGTGTTTCCTCCTGGCCGGCGTCGGCCGCAGCATCATGTTGCTCGTCGTCAGGTCGCCGTGCACGACGCCGGCCGCGTGCAGGGAGCCGACGGCGGCGCCGACCCTCCTCATCAGGCCGACCAGCTCCGCATTGCTGTTTCTGCTGCTGCTGTCCCTACCGTCTCTGTCCTCCTCGCCTCCGCCTCCGCCATCGCCGCGCATCAGCACCTCGGCCTCGGTCTTGTCGGCCAGCCAGGCGTTGACGCGGGCGCGCACGGGCTGGCCGCCGACCCACTCGATCATCATCCAGCCGGCGGCTTCGTCGACGCAGTAGACGGCGGGCACGGCGACGCCCTCGCGGCGGGCCTTGGCCAGGATGCGGGCCTCGGCCAGGATGCGCTGGCGTGTCAGGCGGGCGTCGAGGATCGGGTGCCGGTACGGCTTGGGCGGGCGGTGCTTCAGCGCGCAGGGGATGGAGGGTTGCAGGTAGAATGTCTTGTAGAGGAGGCCCTCGGCCCCCTGTGTTATCAGCTCGGGCGGCTGTGACGAGGGGTGCGTGAGCACGCGGGGGAGCGGGAGGGGGGTCTGCCCCGCCATCGAGGGCGCGAGATTGGTCGAAGTTGAGGTTGAGGTTGTGGGCGTGTGCGGATGGGTGAGCTTTTGTCGTTTGAAATGCGGTTCGTTGGCGGTGTTGGAAGTCGGCGAAGATGTCATGTCATGGAGAATTTGAGCCGCGGGGCTATTGGAAGAAAGTTGATCGTTTCTTGTCGACGACGGCTACAAGTGTGGCACGCGTTCTTCAAGATTAGGTAGACAGGGAGTAGGAGCTTCCAGGCCCTGTGGTGCCCCGCTGCCAGGCAAATAGGGGCAGAAAAGTTCTGGAAGGAAGATTGATATGGGCAAGCGGGTGCCAGGGCTCGCAGGGGTATTCTACACCCGCTGCTCAACCCCACTCCAGATCAACAAGGCAAGGATGGCAGCTGCTGATCTAGTATGATCTTCCCTGCAAAACATCTGAGGCGTAGGCCATCAGGACAGTCCTTGGAACAATAACAATGGCTTCTTGAATAAGAATATCACCAGTTGCCTAGGTGTTCTCCTCAACGAAATGAGTCGCTTGATAGTATCAACGAACTGCACAGACGGTCAAGCCAGGGTATATGGATCCAGGGATGGGATGAAGATGAGACGTTCAAGCAGCAAATTGTCTCTCTGAATTCGATATACCTTCTTCTCCTAAAGCTGACATCTTCAAACCTCCTCTAGCTGCTGTCCCATCGCTGTGTCCCACTTCATAGCCGTGAGTCCTCCCGTATTGGGCAATGTCTTTGGAACGTTGAGGACCTGTTCGTCATCTAACGCATCAAACTCTTCTGTGCGGGGTCTAGACGGTGCCTTGAGCAACAATTTGAACACGGCACGGTTCTTGGACTCTTTTTTGGTCTTCCTGGCCAGCTTGAATAGACCTTTCAGCAGGGTCCATGCTTGTTTCGATGCTCGATCGTTGTTGGTATAGAACGTCATGCCATCCACGACACAGAACACAGTGAAACTCGATGGAAGCTGCTTGACCATTGGCCGAAAGAATTCGAAGACATCGCCAACATCAGAATTGTCGATGTCGCTGATCCGCGGAGCTGATGACCAGGACGGGCCTATGTCTGTACACTGGGACACGAGCTCCGCCAGCAGACTGTTGATGACTCCCCTGGGAGACTCCCAGGTCTCTGAACTTTCATTGTGTAGGTGTTGACCGCAGAAAAAGTGGACGGGGACTATCTCGCGTCTTAAAACGGTGTCTGAGCCGGGCTTGTCACCGAATCTGATCTTGTCCAGGCTGTATACCGGTCGAGCACACAGGAAGCTGAAAAGCGACAGTTTCTTCGCGCTGACCTCTGCCATAGCCTCAGATTCTAGAACTCCTCAAGTGATTCGACACGGTCTTTCAAAAATCACCTGTTCAAGGACTCAACAATATTGTGGCAGTACATCAAGAAGCATACGACTGTATATTCCGTCACAAGATGGCCGAGCCGAACGAAGAAGAAACACATGAGGCGGAGGGCAGCATTCCTCATTCTCGACCCTCGAGTACTTCCGGGTATTCTGATTCTGACATCTCAAGCCATAATTCGCGAAAGGAAGACATTCGAAAAGAGACCAGAAAGCGAGAGAAAGCAGAGAGGGCGAAGGAAGAAGCGCTGAAGAACCTGAGGAGGGCTAGAATACATGTAGCAGAACTGGCCATGAGACACTATCACAGCCACGCCGGGATCATCATTGTACGTCTCCGACGAGTTTTGGGCGAAAACATGGGAGGTATCTGGACCGTGCCATATCTATGTGTCCCTCCAAACTATGGAGAATGCTTCTCCACAGCGGGATCAATCGATCGGATTCCTTCAGGATCAGGGTCCTCCAAACCTGCAAAATATGCCGACAAGCCTCCCGCCTCGACTCAAGATTGTCCATCAGATGCTGTATGAGGATATGCTAAACATATCCGGATGAAAAGGGGTTCCTCTCAATCATGTGGCACCCTTTCGACACTTCCTTCCTTTCGAGAAGATATTTCGGCAACGGCACCTCGAGACAAAGAAATCGTTCTCTGACATAGCCACTGAGAGCCCAGCGCATCCTGCAGTGGTGTATCAGGAACTTAACTGGTTGCCGAAAAATGCGTCTTTAAGTTTATTTTTTCCGCTTGTTCACATTGAGCCTATTGATCTGGCCGATAAAGTCGCCACGACAAGAATCCTCCGTGGTGGATATCGGGCTCTTGTTCACCTCTTGGATCATGAACTCAGGAGTCTGGTGCAAGACTACCGGCTCATCCAAGAAGGGACTATAGAGCAAGTCCCATTTCTGCACCTTTGGTATCTTTTCAAGCCCGGCCAGGAGATAGTCACCAATGACGGCAAGCTCCAAGCCTACCATGGTGGCGTAATCGATGAACCCAGGTACAGAGCAAGACAGAGCGGAGACTCTTGATGATGTTGGAGATGATGGACCGCTGATAGGTTTCGATGTGCCGCTGGGCAGCACTGACCGATGGCCCCAGGGGCCCCAGAAGAATGATCTACTCGAAAAGCACTTGCCTGGAACACTGGCTGACGGAGCGTACAATATATTACCAGCCAGGGTGTGGGGATATGTGTTTCTCCGCCGCAAATGGTGTACTGTAAGTCTTCCCTCACGACCTGGCAACTGCAGGAGATTATAGCATAGATTTGACGCTGAACTGGGACGTAGATCCATTGGACATCGACCTGATTCAATCGGTGAAAACTATCAGCGCAGGCTCCATTGATGGCTTCGACAAAACCGTGCTTCCAACCGGACATAAAGACATTGTTCGAGCATTGGTAATAACACATGCCAAGATACTGGAAGGTGTTGAGGCGAAGACTCGACCAAGTGTTCAGCGCGAGTTCGACATTGTCAAAGGCAAGGGTAGAGGGCTCATAATTTTACTGCATGGCGCTCCAGGTATGCATATTGGCCTCGAAGAGGAGTATCCAATATCTGAGTAAATGCCGATACTGACAGTCTAAAGGCGTAGGAAAGACTTCGGCTGCTGAATGTGTTGCCGCAAATACAGGCAAACCACTCTTCCCCATCACTATCGGTGATGTTGGAGGAGCGTCGGCACAGCAAGTCGAACAAAATCTCGAGAGGTATTTTGACTTCGCTCGCAGGTGGAACTGTGTCCTGCTCCTAGATGAAGCAGACGTGTTCCTTGGTACGCGTGTAGCAAGAAATATCACACAGAACAGTCTCGTGTCGGGTATGTCTACATGTAGTCTTGCATCACTTTCTTCTGTTTTTGCTCAGGTAGATGTCCTCGCACTGACGTTCGATACTTCACAGTCTTTCTTCGAGCCCTGGAGTACGATTTTGGTATTCTTATTCTCACAACTAACCGTGTTGGCTCCTTCGATGAGGCCATAAAGTCCCGTGTTCACTGTGCACTGCACTATCCTCCACTCGATAAGGACCAGACATTGAGAGTATGGCAGATGAATCTCGACTTACTAGAGGAGCGCAACGTCAACTCTGAGCAGAGCCAGCGGATCCAGTTCGACCGGAAAGAGATCGAAGAGTATGCACGGCGCCACTGGAAGAAAGGCAAGCCCTCGAATAGGTGGAACGGGCGGCAGATCAAGAACGCCTTCCAGACCGCGGTCGGCCTGGCTGACTGGGACACACTCACGTACACGAGCGGGAGGGGCAACGCCGACGGCACGATTTTGAAAGCCGAGCACTTCAAAAAGGTGGCCGAGGCCAGCGAGCACTTCGACATGTATCTTGAGCGGACCAGGACTACCGACCAGCAACGTGCCCCGCGAGGACATGTACAGGGAAGACAATGTCGGTTCCAGGCTGCGTGAACGATCCGAGTCGGAGGAGGAGACTGAATCGGAGGATGATAGCAAGAAGAAGAAGAAAAAGAGCTCAAAGAAGTCCTCGGTCGCAAAAAGCAAATCTTCGAAAAAAAAGAAACGATCGAAGTCGAAGAAGAAAAGAGAACAAGAATCTGATGAGGAGAGCACGGAAGAATCTGGGTCTGAAGGGGAAACGTCTCATGTGCTTAGCTATCGAAGCACGAGATTTCTAGTGTTCCATCTTCTTATTTCAAAAATGCCATGCGTAGTCTCTAAGCAACGCAACGTGACAGTCAACCAACATTATGTAAATATAAACATACATCTTATTAGCTTAGTAGTGCAACGGAACGAAGTACAAAGCGGACATTGGAGAGGAAGGCCCTACCATACCTGCCATGCTGGGACGCATGAGGCCGGGATGGGCCTGAGGCGGCGCCTGGCGCGACTGCGACCCCTAACAGGGAAGGCCTGGGAGGGCGTTGAAGGGCCGCCTGAACCGGCGGGCATATCCGCTATCACGCGGGTACCTGGCACATGTCACTACTGCGACTGAATGGATCTATCGTCATCCCATCCCTGCCGCAGTGATTTCTCTACTGGACGGCCCACCTGCTTGTACACAACGGGTAGGGAAACAGTGCTGCATCATTCGGGGGTATACAATGCCAATGCAGCGCAGGGAGGCTTGCAGGCTTGTTGCACAGCAGTAAGTACTTATGTATGATAGAATCTATATCCTACAGGAGCTGCAGATCACGATTCGGCCGCCTGGTGGGTTGTGGAATTCCAGTGCCAATGTCTCACCACCCAACCATGGCCTGTCAGTGGGCCGACGCAGGGCGCCACAGTCCAACAATTGCTCTTGACAAGTACGCAGTAGACTAGTGTACATGTTTGCAGGCTATCGGAGGCTATCCTACCTGCTAATGCAATGCGCGGTGTCAGGGGGTTGGTTCTCTTTTCTTCACCATTTTTGCAGGGCCCCCACTCTGCCACTGCAGGCCACGCGACAGTGGGGTTCGGATCAGCTTCCTTTTTCCATATCCTTCGATGGCTGGAAGGGAGGGATAGTCGAACATCCGAAGCGCCGGAGAAAGAGGGAGACGAAAGGAGAGGAGGCGCAATCGCCATGCCACCAATTATCCAGTTTCTTTTTCTGTTTCCACTCCCACCAACCTCGCCCCCCCCCCCCGGTGCCTTGCAGCTGGATCGTACTCCCTAACAGACAGCATGCTTGGGACACAGTAGAACGGCACCTGGCACATGTCATCACTGGAGAAATGATTTGACTCTTCCGTCATCCAACCCCCCGCGCGCTGGTCATTTCTCTAATTGTCCGTCACCAACCGGACTACCTAGTTAGCGCGGGACCTCCTCTTCTCCACCGCCCGCACCCGCCGGCGGATCTTATCTCGCCTCTGTTTCCACCTCAAATCCTCTCATACGTGCATACGCCCATATTACTATAACCTACAACGTGTCCAATCTCATATGAGGTATACAAAGCATTCTGCACCACGCTCCTGAAGCACCGGGACAGGCCATGCGCTTGCGCCGTCGTCCCTTCCAGCAGCGAGAATGGCCACGGTCACCAGCACCGTGACCACCCAGTGGACCTTTGTCCTGGCCCTGACCGCTCTTTTCCTCAGCGCCGTCGTCGTCCTGCAGATCCTCTCGCAGTACACAAAGGCCTACATCGTCGCCCCCGCAGAGGTCCTGAACTTTGTCGACGCAGCAGACTCGTCCGTGCAGGAGAATGAGAGCTATGACCGCGATGTGTCCCGCGTCCAGCGGCTGGACGACAAGCTGAGGCTGGGCCGCCTGCTCCGCGAGATCCAGAGGGGCGGGGATGACCTGCGCGAGGAGCTCAATGCTATGCTCATGGCTGAGCCCGAGGGTGCCGGCGCCGACGGGATGAGTGACCTGAGGGACCTGAGGCTGAAGACAACCGCCAGGGCCTTGTGGGCTTCCAAGCGAAGGGGTTTGGAGGACAGGGTCAGGCGCCTGGACATGTTGCGCATGCGGTTCCTGGTCGTCTACATGGGCATCATTGCCAACTCGGGCCCGGAGACTAAGCATCCGGAGAAGAAGACACCAGTCAGGAATTCGGACAAGGTCCCAAACCGGCTGTTCAACGAGGAGTTCGCAGCACGGCCACAGCTGCCGCGCGCCCTGACAGAGGGCATCAAGAAGAAGCCGGTGCTAAACCGCCGGCTCAGCACCCAGGCCATTGGCCACAGCGACACCGTCAACCCGGGCCCAAAGGTGGGCTGGGGCAACGTCATGAGGGAACTGCAGCTATCACCAATACTGCACAAGCGGCACGCCAGCATCGAGAAGGCCATGTCCTCACCTGGCTCTTCATGACGGGGTGTGAGATTTTACGAAGACCAAGAAGCGCCAATGAAACGGGGAAATGGTTAAAGGGAACGGGGGTAAAACAAATTGCGGCCGGAAGGACTTATAATTTTTTCATTTCTTTTCACGACTATTACGACTTTACGTTCTACAACCTACAGCTGTCGGCCGCAGCTACACGTTACCGCATCTGCCAGCTCACGACAACATGCATTACGGAGACCTCGACCATCCGAAAATCAGCCATTACTGGCTGATGTCTCTTGGTACCACTGCTTTCAAGACCTCTACAGAGACATTTAGGTGTGGCATTTTAGCATCTCGTGGGCTATGCGGGTTTCCCAATAGGCCACTGCACATATCACGACATACTGTTGTTTAATCTCCAGTTGATCACGTCACCACCGGAGTTTGATACCCCCTTTTCCACACTTATGTGAATGGCGACGGATGTCTGATCATGTACTTTATAATACCTTCATTTGCCGTTCTCACGGCTGAAGAGGAGTTGCATTGCCAGAGGGATCATTGAGGGAATGCATTGCCATGATTCACTCATTTCGGTCTCGTGTGATGAGGTTGTGCCAGTTTCTGGCCCACCAAGTGGGCGTTTCGTCCCCCTGTGAGATGAGCATATGAGGATTACAACGTGCGTAATTATGACTTCGGACTCGTAACTTCTCAGGCGTCCTTCACGCCTGGCCACAACCTCAGTACTTCAACATCCATCCTGCCGCGTACACCTCATGCACTTGAAAGCGGTTAGTGGGCAGCGTCTGGCCCAGCTCCGTTCTTCTCCCCAACTGCACCACGGCGTCAGCAACCCGATACAAATGAAAGAGGGCAAGGGCTTCCGGGCGACAACTCACCATCCAAGGCCACCAAGAACCGACTGACACAGTTGTAACAGGCCACAGTCGCCACAATCTCAACCACCTCCCTCTCCTCAAACAAACCCCTGACCTTCGCGAACGTCCCCTCACTAACGTCAACATTCCGCGTCATCTCGTCAGCGATGCACAGCACAGCCCACTGCTTGTCAGTCAGGCCGCCCTCGGGGCCGGCAGCGGCGTCCAGCGGGCCCGTCTTGGCCTTGACGACCTCGAGCGCCGCGTCGGGGACGCCCGCGGCGGTGGCCAGCGGGGCGTGGTGCATCCACTCGTACCAGGCGCGGTTGACGACGGCGACGCGGCAGATGGCCAGCTCGCGCAGGTCGGCGGGCAGTGTGGTGCGGGTGCGCACCGCGCCCAGGAACGAGTTCCAGCCGTCGGCCACGGGCGGTGAGTGCAGCAGCGCCAGGTCCAGCGACGTCAGCGGCCGGGGCGCCCGCCTGGCCTTGATACGGTCCACGGTGGCCTGGTCCTCGGGCGACGAGGTCGGCGGGGGGTCGGGCACGTAGGGAAGACGCATGCTGGGCTGGTGAGTGAGGTTCAGGGGTCTGGATTGGTGGGTGCGGGCCGTTGTTCTTGGGAGGAAGATGAGAGTGTGTGAGCTGGAACCAGGGCGTGGGGTGTTTCGGATGATTGTTTTGCAAGCTGCAAACATTTGCAGAGCGAGGAGTGGAGGGTTCCAGCGAGGCTTGAGAGGAAGAAAAGGTTGAGTCGCGATGTTGCCGTGAAATAGACTTCGGCTCCCCTTCCCCCCCCCCCCCCCCCAAGGGCTCCGGCCCAAACCGGCCGGTTCTAGGGAGGTGGAGGCCGGCGCGGAAGCTACCCCGCCCCGCGTAAATGCTCTGCCGGCAGATCAGCTCGGCCAGGGCCGGGACAGAATACTCGCCCTCCTCTTCCCGCACCAGCCCTGATTCCGGGCAATGTCCACTACCAGCCGATAGACTGCCTCGGCGCAGGATCATCTGCACGTCAACAAAACAAGCACCGGTGTCGATAATCACAATCCTGGTCGTATGCAGCTCAAGATCGAAGACATGCCTGGTACCTGCAGCAAAGCCTGCAGCAAAGCCTGCAGCAAGCAGTGTGCTATCGCCCTCACACCACCTACCAGCCTCTTTCTGTTCGCCCTTTGCTCTCGGACTAGACTGACCATGAAGACAACGCAATATCGTCTTGAAGGCAACTTATCTCACGCCCTCGCTGGAAAGCATCACAGTGAGGGGCTGAGTCTGCTTTCGGCTGGTCCGGCAGCCGGTGAAACAGAAACATACCCACATTTTTCGTGTTCATCTCGTTCCCCCGGACATCCGACGACGTCTTGGCTGCTCGAAACGCACCGAGAGTCCGGCGCATCTCATGTCATCGGTGAATCCCGCCGAGCACTGTGTTTCAACCAGCCCAATACCCGTCTCGGGACCCTATATCTCAGTCACAGCACTGCTGTTTCTGTTTCTCTTGCGTCTTTGAGGCAGCCTCATCATCCAGCAGAGACACAACACAGGCTCCAGATGAGATCTATCGCTCACGGAAGACTGGAAACATTCTGCCAAGTATAATGTGCCGTGTGCAGTGTGCATGACCAAACCAGAGGCGGCTGTGCTAGTTGAAGAAGATGAAAAAAGGGTCCTACGGCCATGACGTCGGAGGGGCATGAGCCTTTTAAGATTTCAGCCGCTGGGGACCTCGGCAACCAAACTCACTTCGCTCTCGCGCATGAAGGCTCAGATCATGCCGGCACCCGAAGCACAAGATACCAGCCTTTGGGTCGTTGTCTTGAGTTGCACACCAGCCACTCTTTTAACCCACAGTCAGGTACAATGCAAGTGTGCAGGCAGCTCTCGATCTCGGAGGATGACGTTCCTCAGGGATAAATCTGGGAGCCTCCTCTTCAAAAGCTGGAGCTGGATCAGGGGTCGGCCAGGCAGGTCCGCCCTGTTGCAGAGTCAGCAAGCCGCCGTTCAGAGAAACGCATTGGCTTCGACGTCTTGAGGATGCACATTCACTCATCAGTAGAATTGGCAGACGACTGGTGGGAGACACACTTTCAACGGCCTGCAAGGGGCCAATCAACTAACACGATCGGCCCTCTCAAGTGGGGGTAGTCTACTGCTGTCTTTTGCAAGCGAAGTGAGCCCCCCCCCGGTCGCTTGGCACGCTCTGCCACCACACCTTTAAAAAAGTTAAAAGTACTATTTATTTTCTATCTTAACAACACAATTAAATTAAAGCTTAAAAAATATTTTATTTAGAAGCTATTATAAATATCTACTTACATTATAATTTTAAAATATTTTCTATTAATATACTTACCTTTAAAATATTATTTATTTATTTAACTTATAACTTATTATATAAATATAAGATTAAATACTTTAGTTTTTTAAATTAAATATTTATATATAAAATATATAAAGCTTATATATATATATAAATATTTATTTATTTTAATTATTATATATCTTTAATACTTTTATTTAAAAAGTTAATATTATATTATTAATTAAAATATTAATAATTATTTTTAATATTATAATAAATAATATCTATTTAATTAAAATAAAAAATATTTTTTAAATTTAAAAATATAAAATAGTTATATATTTAATATTTTATTTTTATCTTTATTAAAGAATTATTTTAAATGATAAATATAATATATCTAAATTACTTATAAAATTCTATATTGAAATATATATTTTATGCCCAGCTTATAGGGATTAAAAGCTTTATAATAGCTATTATATGAAATTGAAGTTTTTTGAGGTGTGGCGGCAGAGCGTGCCAAGCGACCGGGGGGGGGGCTCACTTCGCTTGCAAAAGACAGTGGAACATGCCCCAAAGAGCGGTGCCCGTGCGAGGAAGACCCTTGACCTGCGGCCCACGTCGTGCCATCCTCTTGGCCCACCGCGGTGGCATGAGCTGGTTTGAAGTGGAAGGCATTGACAACCAAGACGTCACCCTCCCTGCCTTCCCATCGTCATCCCTCGACGATGACAGCCGCCCAGGGCCCTAGTCCTGGAGGGACACGTCAACTTGCAACCCACCCAGGCTTTCTGGCTTTCTCCCAAGGACTCAGCCGCAGGCGTCTCTGCCCGGCTGTGCACGCTCGAGGCACGCTCATCATCCCTCACCCAGGCTCGAGCCAGGTCACCTTCGTTCTGACACTCTCATACTGTACCTAGGGCTCCAGTTTTCCACACTTTCATCCCTTTGCGGTCGTACCATCATCCAGGCTGCGTACAACGTGTCGAAGCAATTGCCAGCTGCATCACCAGCAAAACCGCCCGCGATAGAGCCACGACGGACACCGAACTCTCATTTCACCTCCCCTTCGCAGGTCCACCCCTTCTCGGGTTGCCTGACGACTTTTCCTACCAAGGAGGCACAGGAAGCCACCAGGGCAAAGGCCATCACCTGAACATGGACCCAAGTAACAACCAAACCACCAATGGCACGACTACCAGTACCAGTTCCAGTTCCAGCAGCAGACCCCCATCCTGGGTCTGGGTCCTTGTAGCCCTCGCCTCAGCCATTACTGTCGGAGTAATAGCGTTCGGCCTGTACCACTTCATCAAACGCCGGCGGGCGCGAAGACGAGACGGAGACCCAGAGGGCGCCGTGACAGCAACCGACGCGGCCTCGAGGGGAGGCGGTTCGACACGGGGCTCCCTCCCCTGGGCCCGCCGCCGCCGCCGGAGCCGGAGACACGAGCACTCGCAGCCAGCATCGCGCTGGGGTTGGGTCTACCCTCACAACCGTGCTTCGACGCAGTCCTCCGAGGGCCTCAACGAGCTCGGCGAGGCGCCGCCTCCGTACAACGAGGACGACCTCGAGCCCTGCCTCATGGACATGGCCGAGGTCAACGGCGGCCCCGGCGAGGGCCCCTTGCGCGCGGCCTCGCGGCTGGACCGCGGGCCGATGGGAGGGGGGTCCGGCGTGGGTCCGGCGATGCCGGCACATACCGAGCCGCCGGCGTACGACTTCGCCATGAGTACCTCGACGGTGCAGCTGCCACCGCCGGCAGTTGTGGCGGAAATGCGGGAATCTTGAGAATGGATGAAAAAGGATGAAAAAAAAAAAAAAAAGATAAAATAAGATGAAGCATCATGGGATCTCCTGGTGGTGCGACTGCTTTCTGATTTAACAGCAAATCCGGGAGGTTGCGGTGTCTGACCTCGAGGAACATTTCCTTTACCCAAACGCCTGGAAAATTGGTTGATGGGCGAATCACAGATACCCAATATGAATATAAAGGCATCGACACTGGGTCACTCCACACACTTACGTTCTATTCAAGCAGCGATGATGATCGTGAGTGAGATATACTTAGAAATTGGTCGAAGGCAGAAGGCCTTGTCAGGACTGGAAGCATATGACTTGCCTCTAGCCCCTCACGCATCTGCCCTTCTACGTAAATATGATATCCCTTTTTCTTTGCGTACAAGCAGTGTATCAATCTCACCCTTTGCAAGACCTGGGGTCGCTGAGACGAACTTCAACAAACATGCTCATAAAAGGAGCGGACGCCATTGGGCTAGCCAGTCTAAGGGTCTTGTTCACTCAGTCCCTTCTTTTTCCTTTCTACCATCAGTGAACGTACGTCCACGTGTAGAAGCATCGACCTTATCAGCATCTCATCTCATCGACCAAGCCATTCATGACTACTGCCTTTGATCCCCTTACCCGACGCCCATCACGGGTCAACGTCGACTCAGTGGGCTCGCCCGCGGGGTGAAGAGCCGGACTGGTCTACGTGATTGATGCCGTCGATGCCGCGCTGATGTCCCGGCCCCGTTGGAGACGGGCCGGACTCGTCTGTGTTATCTATGCCGTCAATGTCGCGCTGATGTCCCGGCTCCTTTGGAGACGGGCCGGACTGGTCGACTTCATTGAGGTTGTCTGCATGAATTTGTGACATATTAGTGTGTGCCATCCATCGCAAAACAGGAAATGGGAGGCCCGGTTGTGCGCACCCGGGATTGAAACCCCAACGGCACTGATGGCCAGGAAAGGGAGAAGGACAACTTGTGAGAAATGCATTGTGGCGTTGAAGATATGATTTTCTTTTGGATAATGCTCGACGCTGATGATAACAAAGATCTCGTCTGGCGTCTAGTTCAAGTCGTAGCCTTGTGACTGAGACGATGGGCGGTAAGGTGTATATGCTCCAGGCACTGGAGATCTTGCTGTACAAAATGATATGAGAGAGCGGTATCTTCTGCGCTGCCTTCTGCGCTGCCTTCTGTGCTGTCTTCTGCGCTGTCTTCTGCGCTGTCTTCTGCGCTGCCTCCGATGATGCACAAGACCCTGTAGGCTTTGAAGCCCTCGCAACAGCATATCTGTGCCGTATGGGCTCCAACATGCATGGTCAAGTCACAAATCTAAAGCTCCTTACATACGTTACCTCAAGGCCTTCCCAGGAACTAGGTAAATGTGACAGGCGTGTCGGCCAAAGCTTATGTATGATCCAGGAAACGGCACGTTGGCAGCGGGATATGCCTGAAGGTCTCGTCGGCGCCCGGCGCCGACACCCGTTCAAGTGTGACAAGCCTAATACCTCTGTATGCGTATATTTATCTTGGTGGATCTTGTTCACAAGGCCGGGGGTCACAGAACGATCTTCCATCTGTTCTAGACCTTCATATTACAAACGTGTCTATTAAGCTTTTGGAGAGTGGTATTGAAAGTAAGTTTTGTAACATAGTCTCACGAGAAAGACTCAAAATCTTCCTCCAAAATATGACCATTAATCCTATGTTGAGTAGTGCACAGCCAGGCCTCCGGCACTCAGTTGGGCCGAGGGCTAAAGGTATTAATGCATCATGGAGGCGGTGAGGAAGAAAGAGGCCAGGTATAATTGGGTTGGTCCTGATGTCACATTGAGCACATGTGCAGTCTCGCGGGTTTTTGGTACCGGGTGATATAACCCCAGACAACTTACTTGTCTGGTGAAACTATGTGTATTAGCCGAAAGCTAGCCAACCTATCGAGTCTGAAGGTCGAAGCGAGACGGCCAGAAATAACGAGAGTAGGTAATATCACTGTGATAGAATGAACTTAGTTTCAGCAGTATCGTCAAAGTTTTGATGTCCAGAGTCTCAAGGCGAACCAGACCATAAAGCTTATTCTTATATCTCACGAATATGTGCCTTGTAAAGTAGTGGGGAAGAGAGAGGGGGATTCTGCGGATCGATTGGTAAAGCTTCACCAGTCACAAGCGTCACATGAGTATTGACATTTTGCGACAGACTACATATACCTAGACAAGTAATTCGACCCAAAGCTTGGGAACCCGTCAGGACTAAAAATAAATCTCGAAGTAGACGACCTTGCTCCTCCATGTTGCCCAACGAGAATTATCCGACGTCTTTACAACGGAGAATGGACTTTATTTGAAGTTTCGTCCCTTGCCCGATCTGGGATCCAAACCTTCTTCCTTATAACTTATTCAGCTGCCTCGGCACGAGGTCAATTTTCACGGTTTCGAGGTGGGACCTGCATGCCATCTAATCAAATTACCTAGTTACCTCTCATCTACATCCAGGGTGGCAAGCAAAGTGGCAAATATGAAGGGCTCCGAAGCATAGACTAGATGGTTATCGATTCGGGTACAAGCTATGATAGCCACTTCCAGGTTGGGAAAATAATGTGTTGTCAGAAATTCTTTGTTCGAGTTTATGAGAAGTCTTTATTTGATGTTATCCGTGGGATTCGAGAGACCACCCACACATCCGAATTTGAAGCCATCAATGGAGTTGTCAAGTCTGACAAGTCTATGGACGACGGTGTCGGTCCTTGCAGTAGCAATCATAATTGGGATGGGATATTCAAACAAGCAGCACGATGTCAAAACTGATGAGAGCATCACGACTTACCGATGCCTCCAGAAACAATTTGTGCCTATGATCCTGTCGACCGATCCATTGCTCATCCATATCGACGAGTTTGTCACAGCATTTGAGGCTGAGTATTTAATTTCACTCGCGTCAGACACGCCTTTATCCGGTGACTTCTGTGATGGTCCCGGGCGAGAACATCTCGCTAATAGTCATTGTCCCAGGAAATTCGAGCCGTCAACCGTAGGATACCCGGATATAACCACCAACACCACCATCCGCCGCTCATACTCTGCCGTCTTGCCTGACGTACTCGACAAGAATGTCTCCGACCCAGTCATCGAATGTGTCCTGCAGCGAGCCTCAGCATTTCAGGGCCATGTGCCCTTGGACTACACGGAGACCTTGCAGCTCGTAAGATACCAGGCTGGAGAGTACTACCGGGAGCATTACGATGCGTGGAAAGGCAATGACCCGGAAGTTCAAGGCAACAGAGAAACAAGCTTCTTCGTAATCCTGCGGTCCGAGGGACTGCTCCACGGTAGCGAGGAAGAGAGACAGGATGTGGCTCCAGGTGAAGCAAAGGCGACTGCCGGTACGAGTTTCCCACGGCTCAGAAGACGCTTCGAAGACAAGAGATTGTGTGAGGTGATTGAGTGTGGAGAGGGCGTGGAAGGGATTGTGGCAAAACCTCTTGCGCGAATTGCGTTGTTCTGGGAGAATTTGAGGGAGGATGGGACAATTCATCCTGGCTCGTTACATCAGGGCCTCGAGTTGCCTCAAGGAAAGGCAGAAAAAATCGGCATGAACATATGGACTTGGAACAGACCGTACCTAGGATAACTTACGAGCAGCAGAAGGGCGATGAGGCAAATTGACAGAAAAGTGATTGGTGCGTCGTCTGGTCAGGCAAGCATGCCTCTTGAATTACAATGTTGACAATTGCACATCTCATTCAGCGGAGCGTGTCGTGACCCGAGCTCGCGAGGGGCGCGGCACGTGGAGTGTTCTTACTACGATTCAAACGCCGAAACTGTCTCTGCCTGGATTGGTCAATTCTGGATCCTGATCCGGATTGGCCAGAGAAAATATACCTTTCGAAGCATTTAGCCGACGGTATGTGACGTTAAGGTTAAAGGAAGGAAGGAAGGAGGTCGTTGTGGCTGCCGGATAGTAAGTGTCTCGCGAGCTTTGGGTTACGATACGCTTCGCCGATGACTTAAGCGTTCCGGGGGGGATTAGGGCTGGCAATAAATATATGTGACCATTTGGTTTATTCCCTAAAGGGCCGTAATCTACTAAATTAAGTGGAATGTTTATATATATATTATCGGTTATCACTTGCGTTTGATGTCTTGGGATAGGTATTTGCCCCTATGAAAGCGCTTCGTATATTCCTTCTCTTCATTATACGTTTGAGTTTATTCCCCCTTTTCACGGAGAGAATTCCGGAACGGGACCCGACGCACTCGTGCTCTGATCCAAGCGGCTAACATAACCACTTCTCAGCATTATAGACACGTTATCATTGCGGAATATAGTCTCTATTTTCTATACATGAATGTGCATACCCCATTCGGCTAAATTCCTTGATTGGTCACTTTTTTGAATTCGATCCATGAACATCGTGCTGGCAAGGTCATGGCACAAGGGCACGGAGTCTACAATTTCAAAACCTAGCCCTTATAGCCTTGTTTGTAAGACTAATAGATATGGGAATAATTATTCTGTTTCTATAAATGCTAAAAGTGTTGAGTTATTCTGTTTAGCACCGAACCTTTTTATACACTTACTATGTGATGAGTGGGATTGAACTCTTCTATTGTACCTGGCCGAGCTCTGAATAGAATGGATCGATATTCACGACGCACCCCTTACGATGATTTTTCCCTTTGCCTGTCCGCTCCTTAGCTTCTTATAACCCTTGGCTGCATCCTCAAAGTCGAAAAGCTTGTCCACCACGACCCTGATTTTGCCGGCTGCGATCTATTCGCTAAGACGCACGAGGTCTTTGTGCTTGTTCTTTACGACCGCTAAAGAGAATTTTCGCAATCCACCTTCTAAAAGTGACGGCAGCAATATACGCAACGTTATAAGTTTTATATCGGCTATTAATATCCCCGCGCCAACCTGCATAAATTGACTACCGCTGGGCAGGCTGGCGCACCCGGCCGATTTCGCCACGACGTACTCCCCCCGCGCTCTAAAGCGGCCCGGGTCGAGGCGTCCGAATACCGGGTTCCCGACCTTGACGGGGAACTCGACTGCAGAGCTGTGGGCGACCACAGTGCCCGCGAAGTCCATTGCGGGACTGGCCGGCACGGAGATCATGGCGCGCGACATGGAATATGGAAGCTCGGGTATCTTGTAGTCGATAGGGTTGAGGCCAGCAGCCCGCACCCGAACCGAACTAGAAGCTTATCCCTCGACAGCCTCGGCGGCGACTGTGGGCGGGGGTGAGCTGGTGTGGCAGACAGGGCCAGGTTTTTATGTAGGCCGCTAGTTGCATTGGAGTAGAGCCACGCTCGCATTGTTTTGGCCGTGGCCGTGGCCATATCGAGAGCAGATCCAGACTTGGTCGTTGGGAACTGTGAATTTCTATTGAAATTGAGTAGAAGTGTCAAATTTCTGGGCGGGTTAAATCGAGACTGTTGTAGGTATACTAGTAAAAGCAATGAGACTTATAGTGTTTACCTTGCTTCACAGTGAAAGGAAGAAAAGGGTGGTTGACGTTAAATCGAACAGCATTCGTCCGCTATCGGACCTCTGTGAGCTACCAACAGGCCCTCAATCTTGTCACATAAATAATTATGAACACGGACATTCTGGAGAGGGTAGGTATTTGTATTGCTTACGCTTTTGCTTACGGTTACGTTCCTGAGCTAGGATGTGGTTATTCCGCATCATTCCGTGCTTACTCATGGGTTGAGTGGTAACAACAGCTAGCAAGGAGCTATAGTCCTGCGGCGCAGAATACCCCCTGAACTAAGCAAAGCCTGAAAGTTTTTCGCTCTACAAGCAAGAAGCAGATGAAAATTTATCTCCTTTAAGCCTTTTTCTTTATTAAATTAATGCAATATAGGCAGCGTCAAGATGGGATTATAAACCAGGCCCGTCTTTTAATCTGCCATAGCAGTATAGTACAATGGGTGCCCCCACCTTCGGAACACCCATACCTTCGGAACTACAAAACTGGCTAACAGCTATACAAATAAGACAACTTCACTTATAGATTTCTTAATAAACACCATTTAATAAAATAAGGATAAACTCTTTATATAAACTTAATCCTTTTAATTAAATAGTTTATTATATAAATAGTTTCTTTTTAATTTTAAAAAAATAGTATTAAGCTTTAAAAAGAGGGTCTTTATTTCGCTATATAAAAGGTGTTAATATATAGACCACCTAAACCACCTAGACCACCTTAGCTATAATTCTAGTGGTAAATCTTATATATAAAATACCTTTATTAATATATTAATATATTATATATAAAGTATATCGTTTTATAGCCTTTAAATTCTTTTATCGATATATTTATATAAAAAACTTATAACGAATAATTAATATAATTTAAATAGTTTATATATTAATACTTTTAATATAGAGAAATAAATACCTTCTTTTTAATATTAAATTATTATTAGTAATATTTATTTTCTTTATATTATTTAATATATATAGAAAATGTTTATATAGAAGAATAATTACTTAAATTTCTTTTATTTCTTTTTATTAGTTATAGAGAGAAAATATAATAGAAATACACTTAATTTATATAACTATTAGCTAATTTTAACGTTTTAAAAGTATAGGTGTTTTAAAGGTGGGGCACCTATTATAATAGTAAAAGGTGATAAGAAATTAAAGTATTTATCGGTAGTTATGTTAAAGGATAGTATATAATATAATAAACCTCTTAAGGCTCGTTATTAGCTAGCCCTATTATAATAGATTTTAAATAATAATAATTTAAAATCTAACCTATTTTACTATTATTATATATATATATTATAAGCCTTATTAATACTAATTAATAATTACTAAACTATAAATTTATAAGGTAAAAGAGGTATACCCTATAATAATTTTCTATATTATATATTTCGTTATATAGCTATATATTATATAGTAAGAATTATTATAATAAGCCTTTTTAAAAATTAAACTTTTTAAATAACTTTTATAAAGATTAAATTAATTTTTAACCTTTCTTATAACCTAAGATTATATATTTATTAAAGATATTATAAGATATACGTTATATACACTTAAAAATCCCCTTAAAACTTTAAAACCTTTAAATTTAAAAAAAGTAATTATATAATTATATATTAATAACTTTACCTATTGCTACCTAAAGCCTTTAATATTTCCTTTATATAAACTATTAATAAATTATTAACCTATATATTATTATTAACTCTTATTTTATTAATTTAATTATTAAGGTATAACTATTATTTTTATTTAATATTTAGTAAAATAATATATAAACTTTCTTATATCGGTTAAATTATTCCTATATTAATTTATATAATTATTATTGCTTTTAAATATTTAATAAATCGAATTTTATTACCTTTATATTAATTTATTATTACCTTATAAACCTATTTTCTAATAGAATATAAACTTAAATAAATATTATTACTACTTAATATTTTACTTTAAAACGGGGAAATTATATAAATATTAATCTAAATATTAAGGAATAATATTTATTTAATTAAATATAGCTAGTAATATATTAAAAGATTAAAATAATTTAAACCTTATAAGAAACTATAAATTTAAAGATTTATTTAAAACTACTTTTTTAAATTTAATATATAAAGAATTTATTAATACTAAATTATAGTTTATACTACTTAATAAAAATAGATTAATAGTATACCTTATTATATATTTAGCTAATATACTTTTAAGCTATATTTAATAAATATTTTTTAATAATAACTTATTTTATATATACCGGGAAGATTATAATTAATAGATATAGAAAATATTTATTAAATTACTAATATTTTATTAATAAATATTAAAGATTTTTTTATATATAAAAGATATATATATAGAACGGAATAATTTACTTATAATATTATAATTATATTAATTAATATAAATAAAAAATAAGTTATTTTAAAATATAAATAAACTTTATAATATTACCTTTTTTTAAATTAAAAATAAATAAGGTTTATAATAAACTTTTATATTAACTTTAACTGCCTTTTATTATTAAAAATATATTAAATTTATTTAAATCTTTTAAATTATTTAAACCTTTTATATTATTAAATATATTACTATTATTTAACCCTATAAATAATAATTTACCCCCGGCTTTATTTACTAAATAACCTTTATTATAACTTAACGTTTTATAGCTATTAATTAAAACGCTAATATTATTTTAATTTAATTAAAATTAATAAAACTTATTATACTTAATATAACTATAATAGTTTAATTAATACTTAGTATAACTATTTATATTTAAATATAACTTATATATATATTTACCTTTTTAATATATAGAAAATTAATAGCTTAACCTTATTAAGTTAATATAATTTATTAAAACCTTTAAATAGAAATAAAAGTATATCGGGAACTTATATAACCTATTAAATAATAAAATAAAGATATTTTTTAATATTTATTTTTATATTAAAATTTATCCGAATTAATTTTATATAATATTTCCTTAAATATTTAAAAATTATATAAAATACTATTACCTTTATTATATAAATAGGATTAATATATTTATAATAGCTTATATAAAGATTAAAATTTATTTTAATATAAAGGTTAATTATTATTATTATTATATAAATTAAATAATTATAATATTTAATTAAGTTAAATAATAAAATTTTAATAAAAACTTATATAAAGTTTTTTAAATTATATTTAATAAATTATAATTTTATTAATAAGCTTTCGGCTTTAAATATATTAAAAAAAATAACCTTTATATAACCGTTATTAAAATATATCGTAATATATAAAAACTAAAGATAATATTATTTAAATTAGCTTAATTTTATAAAAAACTATTTATAAATCTTAAATTAATAATTAAAATATAATTTAACTAAATTATTAGCGTTTATATTTAAAATTAATATTATATTAATTATTAATATAATAATTAAAATAAAAAAGAATAACCGTTATTTTTAATTTAATAAGATAAATATAAATATTAATAATAAAGTTTTAATTTTAGCTATAAAGAATATAATAATAAATAATAATAATAAAAAAATATTTTATTTATAAAAAGAAAG